>JAVSBU010348433.1:0-17011 GCA_033118015.1 Loricariichthys derbyi | reverse complement strand
GCTAAAACAAACAGCAGGTAACTTTGCTACTCACCTGCTCACTAAATCCGTCTTTGTACTGGTAACAGGCAAGCCTCAACATTCCGCACATTTTAAGCTGAACTATGCTGTAATCCGTGATCGTTTCATGTAGAAATGTTGCTCCTGGAATATGTTTTCACAGAGAGTAATGAAATGTGAGTGTTCTGTAGAGTTGCGCTACCTATTGAGATGAGCCATTTCACGAATCTGCGCATGTGCAGACGAAAAGTTTGGCCATTTGTTTCCACGTCTACAGAACAGTGTGTATAGCAGTAGTCATGCTGAAGCATTTGTACGAAACCTCCGCGTCAGTCGTGACGTCATTCGGACTCAACGCTATTTAAAAAAAAAAAAATCTATTTTTCCAATTTTATTTTTTTTTCCCGAAAACATCGAAAACAACTAACATCGGCGGATCCGCCAAACAAGTAATTAAAAAGGTCTGGCCTAAGGTCCATTGCTAACACAGTATTGTACACAAGGAGTGTTTCAACCTGAAGTGTTACTTAAATATGATTGACTAATGAGGGGTTTAACCCCATGACAACCCTTAGGTTATAGACTGATATCTGTCCAGATTGTCTACTTGATTCTCTAAATGTCTTCCTAATCACATAATATAATCCTATAGCTGCCAAAATGCTGTGTACCACTTCTATTGTTGAGCGGGGTCTGCTACCTCAGTATATTTTAAAGATCAAATATTGGTTATCGAGCCTCCACAGGCTGAAAATCAGAGCTGACACCTTGACACATGACAGAGGGTGTTTGGGCTTTAATCACTGAACGGGAAAGCTGTTGCCACACCTACGACACTGAAAACCTCTGCCAGAATTGGCTGACTCTATACTCAAACAAAAACAACCTCATTTCTGGCCCATATCAATGTGCAAAAAACATATTTGCTATCAGCTTCAAGTGGGGCAGTAATGAAGAGTGGTCACCTGTTCCTTTAATACGTCTTATAACAGAAGTGAGATACGGTTATCAAGTAAGAAGTGCCTTATTCATGTCTGTTCATCATGCCAAGTATTTCTTGGCACAGCCTTCAGTCTATGATCAAAGAACAGAAGGAAAACCCCCTCTGCATGAGCAACTGATTCAGGATGAGAATCAAGGCAGACGCCATAATCCAACTGCAAGTAAGCTGAAATGAGGTACAAAGTATCTATAGCTACGACAACTGACAAATCTGTGTCACGCTCTTTATAATAGGAATAAACAAACACTAATACAATGACACTGTGGATTTTAAGTCGTTTTGGGTCCACGGACAGCCCTCATACACGGGCACGGTACGGAGCATTCAGACTAGTAAAACTAACCACACTTCTGGGAGCAAATTCTGAGTGTACAAACTAATGGCAACAGTGGCAAAAAAAGTTAGTAAATGTTCTGACTCTCGTACACTCGCACACGGACAGGCACTTTAGAAACACCAATCAACCTAACACGACTTTGGAATGTGGGAGGAAACCAGAGCAACCAGAGAAAACCCATGTGGATATGTGGAAAACATGCAAAATCTACACAGACGGTCCCTTGAGATCAAACCAGGGATGATGGTGCTGTAATATTAAAATAACGTAAAGAAAATGCAAATTGGCACCACTTAGTCCAGTAAACAGTCACTGTAGGCTCCAATGTCCTCAACAAAAAAGTTGTGCGTGCACCCACATTTAAATTTCGAAAGCTACAACTTGTTCCTTTTTTTGAATGATGCTTAAACTCAGTACTGATACACCATGAACAGTGATTACAGACTGTTTGTCTAATGTCTCAAAATGATTGCAAAAAGCTAATGTTTTCATTGTTGATCTGCTGCTCAACTATTAACATGTTCTTTGGACTTTCAGACCCATTCCTACATGGCACTGATCCTAATCGCTAGTTGATTGATTCTCTGTCTCCTGCATTTCCTTCATCACATCCCCTGCTATTTAAACCCCTTGTCTGAAGTGGTGGAAGCTACAAGCTTGAAATTTGCTTGTGTGCTATGTTCAAACCTGTTTCTTAAACTCAGTTCGCCATTTGCATTTGTCTCTGCTCCCTGTCTCAACCTGATCTTTACTTATTTTCTCCGTCTCTTTTTGAATTCATTCAGAATGAATTCAAAACAACTTTGGCCAAACTCAAGTGATCAGACTAATTTTGCCACAGCCAAAATGTTAATTTGACGCAAAATTGCTAATGGGAGGATGGAGAATATCATACCAATACCACCAATCTGTGCAGGCCAAATTCTTCCTGCTTATTTCAAAAGCCAGTAGTATTTCTGTAAATAAATAAGGAATAACAAAAATCCCATAAGACTAACGCAATGTTTCATGTGCATTGGGACATAATTCATAAAACCCTCTTATGGGCCATCATATCCCCTAAACTGACGCAGTATTAGAAATTTGATACCTGGCAAGCACAGTTGGGGGGGGGGGGGAGAACCCTTAATACACCTTATTACTCTCTAATCCTTACCGAGTTTGTACTTTGTACTTTTTCACCACGCAGCTTAGTAAAAGCCACAGCTGCAGTGCGCCTGCGTTTACTTCTGAGAAACGACACGCCAACTGGTATCAGACATGAACGCTGCAGATCCCTGATCAAATATTTGCCTAAAGCTGCAGAACCGCCACGAGATGAGACGAGCTAACCTCAATAATTAAACACCGGCACAGCTGCTCTGAAGGCGACAATTAAACCCAGCACGTGAGAAACCAACGAGGATTTGGGGGAGGAAAATAATCTGATAGCTTCAGGCACCCTTTATTGCCAAAGCCCGAGGCCAAATAAAGAATGCGCTGAAGTGATGTGCGTTTCCTACCTACTGGCCTACATGTAGGTCATATGCGAGGGGAGGGGGCGCAAATTAATTCTGACATCTTCAAATGTCAGCCAACTGAGTTTTATAATCAGGGACGCATCTAAGGACACAAGCAGGAAGGAACCGAATGCTGCAGACTGGGAAGGGCACTTAAAAGTGGCACTGAAGAATGGCAATGTGTGGAAAAAGGTCACTAGAGAAAGGTTTTCGGTGCAAACCGAGCAAACGGCACAGCGGAGACATGTGACCCACGCTAAGCTACCTTCCCTACAGACCCCTCCTCCACCCTGCAAACAGGACACATCCCGCTGACTGACCGCCATTAGCTCACGCATGAGTCCTCAGAGGCAGACGGGGAGAGGAGGGGGCAGGGGGACAAAGAGCAAGAGAGAACGAGAGCGCACTCTGGGTGGAAGAGCAGGAGAGAAAGGGGAGGGGACGGGGAGAGGACGAAGACGGCTAAAGGGTGAGACAGATGTAGACAAAGAGCAGGAAGCTTAAAAATTGGGGACATGAGGGGGCAAGAATGAAAGAAAAGGGCAAGAGAGACAGACATAACATGAGACAGATGGACAGACAGCATGACAGAGTTCAAGAATGGCAGCAGTAGGTAAAACGTAGGAGAGACGGCAGCAGGAGAGTAAACACTCCCAGAGAACAGCAGATTTAAAACATGGAGGCCTTGTCCGCCAAGAAGGTTCCGGTGCCTAATCTTAAAGTTTTATATTGTACACTGCAAAACACTTTTGCAATCTGTATTTGACCAGCAAAGCCAGCATGTTGTAAACCCTACTGGAAACTAAATTAACTGCACAGAAAAAGCTGACAAATGCATGAAGTCATGACATAATACAAAACAAGAATTAGTGAAGAGTAAATCACTAAAGCTAATGGGACCGAAACCTCCATTGGGCAAATCTAGATTAGTTACAGATATCCGTTTTAAACCGGAGAAAATTAAGGGAATTCAGGTGAACAAATTCCTTACTGCCAAGGTGTCTAAGGTTTGAAGGCCTGCCCAATTGCTACACGGAAACTCCATGGCAATGATCGGCCAATATTTCTCCAAGCCGATCAGGAGTCAATCAACGACGTAAAACGAGCAAGCCATATTTGGCGAGGTAATCTGCTGCAGCCCTGTACGAGCCCATATGTGAATTTCCATATAACGTTTCATCTAGGGAGTGCAGGCCAGTGCAAACCCCTCCAAATTCCCCACCGTTCTTAAATGAAACGCTAGATGGAAATAAACTAACTTCGGCCTCCTGCACGGAAGAGAAAACCACCTCTTGTATTCTGGTGCATCAGCAGATTGTTTGTTATAAAGTTTAGACTAGCAACATCCAAAAAGGTAGGACTAAATTCCATCCAGTACACCCATCTCAACCGTTAAAGCTATATGCGAGTGTACAGAATACACAGAACCTCAAACACACCAAAGTGGAATCCAGCACTGCCCTTGATCAGCCCATCTTTAGGAGACACAATGACCTACAGCCCTCTTCATTTGGCTTAAACAGAAGCAGCTCTGGTTTGGTAAAAAGCACCTATAGGTAACCTCAAACCATGAACTATATATTAAGCAAAAATGTATAAAAGGAGTTTGGACGTTACTACAGCAATGCATTCCATGATTTGCCATGTTGCTATGATATTTGCTGTGGTACATGCATGTTTCTGCATGCTCATATGCTGATAGACATCTAAACATCAAGCCATTTCTTGTTTTTCTCCACCAACTAAAAGTAGGAGCTTTATAAAGTTTAAAGATGTGAAACTGAGGAATGTCCATCATGCCAACTGAACAGGAATATTAAAAGTAAAACAAAGCTGCTTAATATATTTAGATCAAATAAGGCATCCCTTCTGGGAGTTTGCACCTGCCTGCTAGCTTTTAATGTATTATTGTTTTCTGTGTGTATTGCTAAATCTTTTTTGGTACAGTTCAGGTTTTCTGTAGTGCTGTGGCATTTAGAATTTATGCTTAGTTTTGGGGTCCAGGTCAAAACTTCACTGTTGATCACCCACAACTTGATTTGCTTTCATAGGCAATGAGGCTCTGGGGTAGTACAAGCTCAGGCAGTGCCGCCCAGTCGAGTCCTGCATCACATGCAGACATGACCGCCTGTGCCTGAGAGAGGGAAATCTGGTCGGGCAACAGCAACCTGACCTTATGATGAACTTGTCCCACCCATGGGTACGCTTACGCCTGCACTCGCCGCTCGACATTTCAAACTGACGGGACAAACCTTATTGAATTTCATATATTTACTAAAATTATGCACTAATGCATCATATGCAAAATGACTTGCATGGCAGAAGACCATTTAGTAAACTACCGAAGTAACGAGGGGCAACAAGTTATTGGTCAACCAAGAGCTAACGCTGGTTGAGCACATCAAAGTTCACAAACTGTTCGTTTATGGTTTTCAGTGCAGCAAATCCATACTTGAGGTGAGGGACAGGAGTTACTCTTCACATCTTGTTACATTCGAACATTATAGAAAAAACCTTCCCTCTCCTTTATTAGCTTGCATGCTTGCTTTATTCTACTGATCTTTTCAGCCATCTTCAGCCCATTCTGAAGTTTTGGATCCTAAACTGTTTAGTTTTCTCCAGTGATGGGTTTTATATGTTGAAATAAAGGCGTGTCGTGACAGTCACAGGAATGGATCACACTCATTCTGATTTAAAATGTACCATAATAAAGAAGGTTGTGGCTATTGTCCTTTTTATATGATTTTGAAGTTAGCCACCTTATTCAGTTTCATTTGGATTGGCTTTTGTTGGATTACTCTAATCCTCGTTGAGGTGTAAAACGTTATTTTGGTCGTTACAGTAAGAAACTGAATTTAGGCCACTCATACTTGCTGCCTCCTCTAACCTCCTAGACATTTATTCATCTTAGGTTTGGACTATAAGGTAACGCTATGCCCAGTTGACTTGTACCATGCAGAGCATGATTGACCCCATGTCCTGCGCTTAAAAGTTCTGGGACTGAGCACATCACAATGCTACTATTTGTGGTGGAGAAAAGTCAAAGCGTGCCAAACATGCCTGGGAACGGTACAGATTCCCTAGTGCGAGTATACTGAATCAGCCAGGTTCATGTAAGGTGTTAATCCAGTTGACTGTGGCACAGTACAAAATATTTATTAGCTCTTTGTAATAAAACTGATAAATGTATAACTTTTATTCTGTTACTGTTCCAGAAGTGAGCTTTAACAACATTCATTGTTGTTTAGTTTTAAGTAATTATAGTAAGGGAAGGGAGATGTGTCAGTTTAGATTGAAAAGTCTCTATGATTTATCTTGAGAACCTGCGAGAACTGTCCTACTCAACACAAAATACTTGGACCACCAATAATGCTAACGCAAGCCAACGGATTTCAACAACCAGACACCACTTTATATGCTATTCAAGCTCACACTGACCCTGACAGAGACGCTAATAAACTAAATATTCCCACAGTGGGTTCAGAATATGGCTTGGATAAGGACCAGCTCACCCATGTTTAGTTACTGTACACTTAAATGTGTGTCTATTTTCCAGAGGGTCAATTATTATTCAACCCCTCAATCACCAGAATTCTGTTTGGTTCCCTCAAGTATTAAGTAATTGAGGTATTAAAAACAATGAGCTTCACATGCTTGGACTAATGATCTGTTTTTCCCACCTTTTTTGGCTATAAAAGCCCGTCCCCAAACTAGTGAACAGCACTCAAACACAGTCAACATGGGAAAGACTAAGGAGCATTCCAAGGCCATCAGAGACAAAATCATGGAGGGTCACAAGGCTGGCAAGGAGTACAAAACCCTTTCCAAGGAATTGGGCCTACCTGTCTCCACTGTTGGAAGCATCATTTGGAAGTAGAAAGCTTATGGAACTACTGTAGCCCCCCCCCAACACCACCACCACCACACAGCCAACCTGTGTGCAGCCCCACACTACTAAAAGCAAAGGGAATGTGTGGGGATTTTTAAAGGTTATCACCGTAGGAAAATATTTATAAATGGGACCTTACAGCTATGATCGAAGGAAGCAACGTTTTCCTGTTAAACTTCCTCTGTATAGCTACACTGTCAAGACCTAAAAGTAACAAGCTGTGGAAATGTCTATAGTGATTTCTCCTATATAAATGCTTAGAAATGACTGTTTTAAGGCAGAGGTTAAAGTCAACATGCTTTTCTGAACAGTCCTCTTAATAACCATCCATATTTGATCACAGCAGTTCAGCTCAAGTGGTGACAATGCAGATCGATCAGGAATGTTACATGAAAAAAGAGACATAAGTCAGAGGGAATACTAAGTGCAAGATCTAAATAGGAAGGGCAGGAGGAAGAAGCAGGAAGACAGAAAGAGAGACAGACATGCATGCACAGACCAGCTGAGAGAGGGGGCAGAGAAAAACAGTCAGCGAGACATGCAAACAGGCAGAGACAGGCAGAAAGAGGGCAAAAGAGGAGTGAGAGAGACAGGCAGAGAGACAGACTGACAGACAGAGGAAGGACTGCAGACTGGGAGGAGTGAGCGAGCGAGCAGGAAGGGAGCATTTCCCCTTCAGAGCAGGGGGTTTAAAAGATTAGCACAGTGGCGCCTGTGTCTCGGGGAGGGCCAGGATACCCAACGAAGAGGAAATAAACAAACAAAAAAAATCCATTTCCCACAATGCACCACACACAGGGAACAGGGGGGTGCACTGAAGCGTGCAGAGCAAATCTAACGCACGCCTCGAACTGTGCCACATACCTGCATAAAGCAGAGGAATTTCCACTAATCACTCACACAGCAAAGCACACCTACAATCTCTGCCTACTCATTTAATGATTACAAAAAGCTTCTAATCTTTCCTTTTTACTACTTAATGTGTGCTTTGGTAATTCCACAAAGACAACTTTTCCCCCCATCTTGGCAGGAAGCAGACACCACTGGTTTATGATTAGATATCAAACAGCAATATCACGCTGCCCGTTCATTAAATCCCATTTAATCCCACAATTTACTGAATCCCCCACATTGAGTCTTGGTTCAATTCACCTACGAACAATGGCAAGCAAATAACGGTACAGGGCTCAGGAGGGCATTTTGCCTTCCTGCTCATTTTCTGCCAAATGATTTGTCGTTAGGAGCATTAAAGTTTTATTAATTTGCAATTTTAAGTTTGCCCAGGTGTGTATAATTTACTTTCACCGTTTGCCTCGAGTAGGCAAATGAGCAGTCTTTTTGATCCATGTATACTGAATGCTTGCTGAAGTGGCAGCTAATACTACAGTCAACTGCTTTTAACTGGTTTTTGGTTTTGAATAGTATTTTAAACTAATTTCATATTTTTTTTTTTTTTTTTTTTAAGAATAATGAATTTTTATTCAACCAAAACAAGACTGAATAGCAGAGACATGACCTCACAGCAGCTGAGATAAAAAGGTCTGTCATCACTGTGTATGAATCTGACTTGTGCATCTGCTATACAAAGCAAGCACACAGTTATATTAGACACTATGTATACCTACAGCTGTTCTACTTTTCCCACATTGCATGTATACAAAAAGGGGAAATTTAGGGTTTTTACACATTCCCCACCTACAAGGGACGCTCTGCCCCCTCACACTCGCATCTGCCTACTCAGCTAAATGCCAGTGGCTCCGCTCACCTCCCACCCACCTGCATATAAAAGTCACCGTTTCCCCATCTACCTAATGATCTACCCAAATACGCTCCTCTCCCAACCCACCTGCATGTGAGGAGGCACTTTGTGGTGGTTAGCTGGCGGTGAATGATGCGTTTTGGAGGCCCAGTTGCCCTGCTGAGGCGGAGAGGCGCCCGGGGGCTGCTGGGGAAGGGGAAGAGCAGGTGGAGTCCGCACCTGTTGCACTTGCTGGAACGGTAACGCAGGCGCCTGCAGCTGTTGCGGGTGAACCTGCGGGTCTGTGTGATTGGAGGCAGTCATCGCTCTGTGATTGGGAGACAAGGTGCCGTACATCTGGGGCTGTGGGTGAGGAAGCTGCTGAGGGTGGCCCCTCTGGGGAGGTGGAGTTCCAGCCGGGTTGTTGCCCAGGTTCCTCATGGGAGACATGGAAGGGTGAGAAGGGTAAGATCCCTGAGGAGGAGGAGGGGCTAGGTGTTGTTGCTGTTGAGGCATTTTGGGCTGGCTCTGTCCCGGGTGCATAGGCTGCGGGGCCATTTGGTTGACGGGGTAACACTGCGGCCCTCCAGGGTTAGGGTAACACTGCACAGGGGCAACGGAAGCATTCGGGTTGCTGCTGGTGTTAAGGCTCATATTGGGACTCATTCCTGAAGCGTTGGCTAAGCCCTGGTTGAGGGCGCCGTACTGAGGATAAGGGTATTGACCTGAGCTGTTCACGCTGTTGCTGCCAACTTGCTGGTTGTTCATGCTAAAGCCCATGTTCTGATGCGTTCTTCCACCCATAACCTGTTGCGGCTGCTTCGACGGACTCTGAGCAAACTGGGAATCCGGATGAACTGGACGATGCAAAAACTGCTGCCCGGGTTGATGTGGTGTCTGAGATGGATGTCGCATAGTAGGAGTCGCCATGCTGGGCTGCATATGAGGCATGAAATGATTGGTTTCCTGCGGCATGCCTTGAGGGAAGTGGTTCATTCTGGGTGGAGCCTGAGTTTGGTTGTGCCCTTGCATGCCGGCAAACTCAGGACGGCCCATATAGGGTCCCATTTGGTGCCCGTGAACTTGCTGCTGCTGTGACTGCTGTTGGAATTGTGCCCGATTTTGGTCCGGTATCTGCATGGCTTGTGCGCCCCAATTACTCCCGCCTGCAGCTCCTCCGTCTGGAAACGACTGGCCTCCTCCATCGCCTTGTGCCCCCGGATATACGTGATGGCCTCCTGTAGCACCGTTTCCACCGTGGTAGCGCGAATGAGGTGATGCAATCCCGTTAACTGGCCCGTTTGTCATCATCCGGCCTCCTTGAGGATCATACTGAGAATAATGGTCATAATGGTGGCCCATTTTGGGCGGAGCAGGAACAGAAGGGGTGGATAGGTGAATTGCACCGTAAGCTTGGTGCTCGTGTGGTATCTGTTGGTTCATTGGATTTGCCTGGCCTTGGGAGGAGTACCCACAATCCCCCAAACCATCAAGGCTATCCGTAAATAAATTTCCATCGTCCCCGAAGAGACTGATCATTCCAGGGTCGGCCATGTTTGGTTATAAGACGAGGCTTCGGATGTAGGACGAATGAAGAATAAGACGCGTGCACTCCACACACGTCCTCTAATCCACTAGCTAATCCGCTAACTAATCTGCGGCATGTCACTCCATGTTTCCTTAATTCGCATCAGAGAATGCAGCGTCAGGCAAAGCCAGGTTAAAACAACCTACAGAGGGAGAGAGAGAAAGACAGGACAACAATCAGAGCTAAAGTAAAGAAACTCGAAGGCCATTTAACAGTACACGACATGCTTTGTGATTACATTTAGATAGCAAATGAACAACAAAACACTGGAGCACCAAAACAGAAAACGAACACAGGTCTTACTTAAAAGTGCTGATCAAAGAAAATATCTTTTATAAAGGATACAGTTGCGCAGTTTTTAAATTGATTAGAGTAAATGTACAATTAGAGGCTCCACCAATTTCAACGAGTGTCCAAATGCATTTTATTTGAAAATGACTGGAAGAGCCGAGTCCACTTGATGCTCTAGATTTTTAACTGGAAACACAAAGCATTTAGCATTTAGCCCTTATTCAGAGCGACGTACAATTGATACATTGCAGCTTGGAAGAGGTGGGATTTGAACCCCAGGCCTTCTCGTCTATAGTGCAGTACCTTAACCGCTAGGCCACGACAGTTCAACAGCTTAATGAGGATGCTTAGTTAAGGTGGTGATGACATAAAAGGGTGGCTACCCAACTATTTAGTATGATGGAGAACACACGTATTCCCTCATGTTACGAGTTTCAAGATCCTAAAATGACTGTCTACTGACATTTCATAATTCTGTATGATTATATTAATTTAGTTTTTTATTTATAATTATTTCTGTGAACTTAAATAACTTTGTTAATTCTTACATATATCATTCAGGCCACCCAAGGAGTTTGGGTCCCTTTTCGAGTGTTGGTTCCCCCAGGATTTATTCCTAATAACGTTTAAGGAGTTTTTCCTTAACACTGTCACCTAAGGCTTGCTCAATTGGGGAATGGCCATAGGTAAAGGATAATCTATAGTTGTAAAGCTGATTTGAGACAATGCTCCATAGTTTAAAAAAAAAAAAATGCACTATAGAAATAAATTACTGACTACAACTTTGATGGCAATACGATAACACATTCAGCAGAAACCGTACTATGAATGTTGAATTCTGATTGTTTTTCCCCCGTGGCAAATAACATAGTAAGATACTCTTCCATGCTAAAAGAAGAAATCAAGAGCATGCAGTAGGGAGGTGATGTGGGAGTGAGAGGTCGTGACAATTTGTTTTACAGTTTCAATACATAGTCCAATAAATGATTTTATCCATAGTCCTACAATGATTTATTTTTTTACAAATATGCTTACTTTATTTAAAAAGGTCAGACTTCATTTTATAAAACCAAGCTTTACCAAGAGTGCCAACAACTTGAACACACTGTACTGCAATAATAAAATATAAACAACCCACAGCCCGGCAATTATCACAAATAATTACAAATTTTGTAACCGAAACATTGTCTGCTTACAACAGTCTGAAAACTTAGCATTTGCACCATGAATAATACACAGGAAACAGATGTAGCAGGCCAGATATCTCAAATACATCTCTACATACGCTCAGCGGCCACTTTATTAGGTACACCTGTTGAACTGCTTGTTAATGTTAATATCTAATCAGCCAAGCACACGGCAGCAATTTAAGCAGACGTGGTAAAAATGAGCTGCTGAAGTTGAAACCGAGCACCAGAATGGGGAAGCAGGAGCGCCATTGCTAGGGTTTACAGTGAAAACACAAAGTGAAAATACATAGTGAGCATCAAGTTCACTGGGAGAAAATGGCTTGAAGGCAGAGGGGAATGGCCAGACTGGTTTGAGCTGATAGCAAAATGACATTAATAGCCAACTGTTACAACCAAGGTATGCAGAAGAACATTTGAATCGCTGAACATGTCGAACCTTGAAGAAGATGGGCCACAGAAAGAGAAGACCATACTGGTTGCCACCAAAAACAGTAAACTGAGGCTACGATTGCGCAACAGTCGAGTTCTGCTGCAGCATTTGGATGGTAGGATTAGAATTTGGTATAAACATGAAAGTACGGATTGATCCTGCCTTGCATCAATGGTAGCCTGGGTGGGGTTTCTTTTGTTAGTGTGGGTGATTTTTGGTTCACTTTGGGCCCTTCAGTGGGAGGTAAGTGGGCCAATTTTCTTTGGGATTGTAATAGATCAATGATCAGAAGGTTGAGGGATCAAAACAGAACTGCCAAACACTGCCATGGGAACTTGAGCAGAGCTCTTAAGCCTCAACTGCTTGGTTCAAACCTTGTAGGATCAGATCAGCAAGTAGTGTTGAGGCAGGTACTCAAATGTAACTTTACCAATTAATTAATTACTACAAGTTACCAAAAAGCAATATAATATCTACTGAGTAGAAGGTTAATAAAATAAAAGCCAAATATTTTTAATGGTTTTAAATGACTTTAAAAGACAGTTTTAAGCTCAAATTCAAAGTTTGTGTGGAGTTTTGCCAAGTTTTCCCACTCACCAACCGATGTCGCTAATGCACGGTTTCAACAATTTGGAAAAAACAATCTTTGGAAAGAGTTGGTTAAAAATTTAAAGCTTCAGAAACCCATCTGCCCCATCAAGTGTGGTTGAGTGCAGAACTTTTTTTCAGAACTCAAAACAGGCACTAAACTGCTAATGCACAGATGATGTTTTAGGTCAACTTTGTAAAATTTGTTTTGCGCTCAAAAACTTGAATAAACAAACAAACTTTCTAAAACTAACCAGTAACAAAGTGATAAGGAGTTAAACTGTAATTTTTAATGGAAAAATGATTCAATAACTTTGTCGGTCTTGATAAAAGCATCTGCTAAATGGCAATGCAAATTTGGACCCCTCCCCACACAACGTAATGTAATCCTACCAATCTATTATTTCGGGTATACGGTCTCACCACTGTATTGTTGGTTCCCTGGAACAAAGACACCACGAGCCTCCCTCCCTCCATTTTGTTTCTCAAACAATTTCTTCAGCAAGTCTTAACCCATTTTTCACTTTTCAAACCCCTTTGCTCCCCCGCCCTTCCCTTCAGTTAGGTCAGTTGTAACCGACTCAAGCCAACCTCTAATCCCCCCTCCTACTTTTTTGCTTTACAACAAAGGACACACACACACACACACACACACACAAACTCATTCATTCTTTACAATTGGTGTAGAACAAAAGGAGCAGGCAGTAGTTAAACTGGAGCAGCTGCCAGGCCTCCCACCTGCTGAAGCCCAGCCTGAAAAACCAAATCTCTTTGTGCTGCTGCTCACGTGTGCACGCTGCAGCCACATCTGTGTGGTGGCGTGTGTCTGTCCTTAACCTGGACAGGGTAATCAGATAAGCTGAGGGAATTATGGAGGTGTGAGATAAAGCAGGCTGGTGATGGTGGCGTGTGCGCGCGCGTACCCTTGATCCAAGGCTGAGAGTGCGCATGCAAGAGGGGGGTGGGTGAGGAATGCTTCGCAACCACTTCAACAAACATCCTCAGCATGCATACGCACTCCCCTTTTGCTCCTCAAATGGCCCCTGGTTCACCCGATAACCCCCCCAACTCCATTCCTCTGTATTTAAGTTCTGGCCATTTGCAATTTCACCAAAACATAAAATAGAGAACTATACACAGCACATAATGTGCTGACTTTCCAATACTTCCATAAATCGCTGCAGTTACTAACTAGAGCATTAGTAATGCTGAAACGTTAAACCATACACAGAAAAAAAGCACACAAACAAGAAAAACTACAAAAAACAAGTTCATGAAGTTCAAGTAACATGAGGGAACATCACTGGACCGCGACCATTTTTTTTTTTACTGTTCCCGCAGTTAAATAAAAAGGTAAGTCCTGTCAACTGCTGATTAAACCATGTTTAATCACAGATGGAAGAACTGAACAGCAGAAGAACAGGGAAATAATTTCTTTACACATTACAGATGCAAATGTGACTGACAACTAACCATAAAGACCAAAAACTGACAAGCCTAAAGCAAACAATCATCATTTTATTTCAGCAAAACTTTAAACATCACTGAAAATACAGCATGGCGTTCATTTCTCACGATTAGAAGTTCAACTGCACACAAGTTTCTTGGCTGAATCTAGCTGGGAAAACCATTTAAACAAAACACACTTGGACCATAGTGTCACAGAACCAAATACACTAAAATGTTAAGACTGAATTCACTCTCACTATAATCATTATCATCATCTAAAGCCAATATCAAAATCCCCAGATTACATATTAAGTAATGCACGTCAGTGTCGCAGTGATAATTCAATAGCCTATCATCGCAGGACCCAGGTTAGAGTCCTGGCAGTGCCTTCTGGACCAAGACAGGGACCACAGACATGATTGGCCCTACCTGAGAGAGGGCAAGCCAGACAGAAAACCACTGAAACAGCGGACACAAAGTGATAAATAACCACATTGTGATGAATTACCAGGATATTATCAGTGCTTAAAGAACACCACCCAACAATCTTTTAATAAATATTATAGTTATTCCTGTTTAGTTGGACATAGTGAGAGGGTTTGAATATTGCGATACCTGTACCATATCACCACGCCTACTTGGTGGGTTTATTCATAGATCTCAGTCATTTTAAAGAGAAGAAATGAATGAAAAACAAACCTTCATGTTCCAAATAGTTTGTCAACAAATCTAAAAAGATTTGTCTAGTTTTAGTTAATTAAATAAGAATGCAGTTACCAGGAAAAGGATGAAGAGGAAGACCAAAGAGGAGATATATGGATGCAGTTAGAGAGGACATGGAAGTAGTTGGTGTGAGGACAGAGGGAAAGGAAAAAGCTGAAAGTAGTTGTTGTTGTTAATTAAATAAGAGCCTACTTTTACATTTATGTCATTTAGCAGATACCCTTATCCAGAGCGACTGACAATTTATCCAATCTTACAATCCAAGAAATTGTGGATTAAGGGCTTTGGTCAAGGCCCCAACAGTGGCAGCTCGGCAGAGGTTGGATTTGAACCCTAGACCTTCTGGTCCACAGTCTAACTCCTAGACCACCACAAAAGTATTACTAACTTTCATAACTGCTTAAAAGCCATGTTACACTCCACATCCCAAATTATGAAAGCGGTCTTACAGGCTCTAAGTTGCAGAGCACTGTGAGAATGTGCTTAAAGGCATTCTTTAAGGTGAGCTGTAGAGCATATCTAGTAATTTAGGACTGAGCAATAGCAATACTGGAAGGGCATGAAGTGAGAAGCAGCATTCCAGGATCTGCATGCGTTACAATAGGTAGATAAACTGAACAAAGAGACATCTTGCTTTTATTTATTGACAAATATTTATCGTCATTGTTTTTATAGTCCTCGTCTCTTTTTGGAAAAATACCCCTGACGAATATTTTGTCATAGGTTTTGTTAACGAAGTTAACACTGCTCAGAAGCAGCCTTTTCCCAAAGGCAATATTGCACTGATCATGCATATTTAACTACAAGACTGTTTTTTCTAAAATAATGTGCTCGCCATAAACACTTCTGAAAAGTCTGTTCTAAGCACCATCCCATCAGAAACAGATTTCCACCTCATTATGAAGATCTAACCTGTTCTGCATTCCTGTTCATGTAGCGTGTATGACTTGAGGCAGTAAAATGACGAACATCCCAGTCCAGTATACACTCACCCTGCCTTGAATTAACGGTTCAGGCATCGGCTGCTGGTGTAACGTATCAGGAATATTTACTTTCAATTCAGGCCCCTTAATACCAACTGAGCATTATTTAACTGCCACAGCCTACCCAAGCATTGGTGCTGACCAAAATGTACCCCTTTATGATCACAGTGTACTTTTGACAGTTATTTCCAGCAGGATAACACACAATCACAAAGCTGCGGTTTCTTGAATATGACAATGAGTTTACTGTACTGAAATGGCCTCAGAGGTACTAGATCTCAATCATAGAGCACCTCAGGGGTGGTGGAATGGGAGATTTGCTATATGGATGTGCCACTGATATCTGCAGCAGATATGAGGAATGTTTCAGAAGCTTGTTGAATTGATACCACAAAGATTAGGGTTGAATTCATCTAGTTTGTGTAACTAACAAAGTGGCAGGTGAGTGCATGGGTCCTGTTATGGGACTGCAGAGGTGGAGAAGTTAAGGTAATGAACCAGCAGCCCCAGCACTGTTGGACCCTTAACACACAACTGCATGGATTGTACAGTTCAAGACGTTTAGCTTTGGTCATGGATTAGATCTGCCATATGACTAAATGTATGCAGTTACGCTTTCCATCTAATACCGTTCGAATACTAAATCAGCACCCTTGTTTCACCATGTTAAAATCCCTACAGATATGTACGCTTATCAGATTTCTCAGAACCACTTCTCCTAAGCTTACATGAAAACGAAAGTCAAACCCAGTCACGGACATGCAGAAAAATGTTGAGTAAAATAGAAACTCCTCCCATACAGAATATACATCTCTTCCTGTCACAGGTCACGAAGTGTAAACTAAAAAGATAGGTAATGCAAGATAACTTCCCACGTGTAATAAACTCTAAGCACAGCTTCCTGTAGGACAAGACGGCGGCTGTCACTTCATAAACAGCCAGAAAACACATTAAGATGATTTTAAATAACACAAAAAAGTTACTATAGCTTTTCTTCATTTACATGAAACAAAGAGAAAAATCGACACAAGTATGGCTTATTCGCAATTAAAGATGAGCAAACTGATTTTAGTATTACTACTACAAAGGACAAATGGTATCAGATGGAGTCTGTGAAAGCACCAGATGTAGAGACACTCGGCTGTATGGTGATGATTCAGAAAGAGGAAGTTCCCCCTCGGCATTTTTTCTCTTCAACCACAATCATAAATCACAATCCATTCACAAGATCCAGTCAGACAGCATGTTCTGTTTTACACACACACACACACACACACACACACACACACACACACACACACAC
>JAVSBU010348422.1:0-10199 GCA_033118015.1 Loricariichthys derbyi | reverse complement strand
ACATTTAAAGTGTAATCGACGATTCAAAAGACATTATTGGTCTTGTTTTATATCAAATACAACAAGTGTGTTTAAGACATGCTCATAAGTATTTCAAAGTAAGCGATAATACGTACGCATCTGTCAGAGTTGCTCGCTGTGTCCGCCATGTTTGGTGTTATGTGAACGAAAATAACATATCACGTGATGCTTTGACATAGCACTCGCTAAATTTAGCAACATGGCAAACGAGTGCATGATATGTTTATAACCATATTTTGTCAATAAACGCATAAAATAAAGAAACGAATATCATAAGTCATTAGGTGGTGTGTTTTACTCATATGCAACATTTTTAAAACATACTGGGACTTTAAGGTCCTCCAGTCAGATGTTACTAAACATTCCACACTCCAGACTCAAATTCAAAGGGGACAGCCTTTTTTCGACTGTTGCCCCAAAACTGTGGAATAGCCTGCCTGTTTCTATCACAATGTCACCCTCCACTGAGGTTTTTAAGTGTAACTTAAAAACGTATTTATACGTTCAGGCTTTCCTGGGAACCTGACTACCTGTACGTCGTCTACTCTTAATTATCTATTTTTAATTTATTTTTATTTCACATTCTCTTATATTATTCATTTTCTTTTAATTTAACAATATTAGATATACAGTAATACCCAGTTTATCATGCGAGATACGTTCCAGAACCACCCGCAATAAAAGAAAATCCACGAAGTAGAAATGGTATATTTAAGTATTTATACACTATATTAAGGCTTTACACCCCAGCTGAACTCAATTGGGCGTGCAACAGCGCCTCGCCGCTAGGTGGCAATAAAGCCCGCCTAATCGCAATCGCCTAAACACACAGAAGCAGCTCCACTCTTACATCAGAGGTCTGGTTTAAATGATAAAACACAGCTAATAATAACACTGTAATACCTAATAATTAGTTAGAATTAATATTTGTATTTGTCCAGCTTTATTAGTTTTTACTTTACCATTTTACGACCGCTTTTACTTCTGTTGTTTTTACTAATGTTATGCTTGTTTTACTATATTTTTTTTTAAATTGTACAGCACTTTGGCCAGCTCTTGTAGTCTTTAAATGTGCTTTAGAAATAAAGTTGACTTAACTAAACTAAATACTGGGGGACCACGACAATTCAGCTGTAAGGAAAAAGCTAGGCCTATAAAACACTGTTAGAACATGATATTCTAGGAAAGCAAACAATGATAACAGTTGTGCAAACAAAACCAAAGGACAGAATAGGCCACAGTTCCTTATTGCCTCAATTGCCACTGGCTAACTAGCAGAAGAGTTCACTAGAAAAGAAAAAAAAAAAAATCTTTATTTCATCATCTCTGATAAGGGACCAAGATTCTCCATCTCAGCAGCTTACTGGAGTGGTTGGAGTCACAAAGTGGAACCAGTAGTGCCATGACCGAGCAGTTCATTAGGACCTCACAGTTTCCTCATGAATAGTTGACCTTTGGGTAACAACAGGTAGCAGTACAACCCTGTTTGCTGGGTGGTACATACAAAATAATCAGACAGCTGCAAGATAACGGATTTTGGCAATAATCCAATCACAATGGGTAATATGATAATGAAAATTATGAGTCTACATTACTCAGTCAATAATTAAATATTTCTTAGAGGCAGCATAGGATAAATCAATGAAGGTTTTTAAATTTTGTATGCCATCTCATTATGTAGTACAGACATCTTGTAGGCTAATGATATAGTTCAACATCTGTTTGCTTATGCTTATAGCTCTATACAGAATTAAGAGCATATCTTAGGATTTATTTGGTTGAATTATAACAGCAATGTGTTTGATGAGTAGTAGAAAATATAAAAGCACTGTCTCAAGATGAAAGACTGAAGAGAGCTGTTGAAGAAAGCTGGTGAAATTGTACGAGTTTAACTGACAGACTGGAGAAATTGAAAGACAACAAACTTCAAGCAAGTTGGCTGCAAATATGTCCAAATATGGAAAAATCCTAAAGGTGTGGTCTTGGACAAACATTGTTTTCCCTGTACATTTAGAGTAAGGTTGAGCTATAACTAAAGAGGAGTTGGCCCTGTTTTATATCTCTGGGATGGCGTGGTTTCCTCACATCTGGATTAGCCTACACATTAAGGCTAATCAGAAGTTCGTGAGTTCAAATCTTAGTTCTTCCAAGCTGTTACTGTTAGACCTTTGAGCAAGGCTTTTAACTTCTTAGCTCAAATGCATGTTGCTCTAGACATGGGTGTTCTCTAAATGCTTTAGTGCGGACTTTAGTGATCTCTTGTACTCCCACATCCAAAAGGAGTATCCCTCATTACTCACATAGCTCTACATTAGGGTGTGGCGTTGGCAGTTACAGTGACAAGTGGGTGCCATGCTTCTAAATTAAATGGACAGCAGTTATTCCCAGTAGGTTAGGGTTGGGTCTTTCATTATGGATTGACAACATGCCTATTTCCTGCTCTGGAGGAAGTTTGTTTGTGCACACACGTGCATATCACAGCACCCTGTATTTGACTTGGTTGTCCTTATTGTGATATCTTACATGTATCCGTCAGACAAACTTCACTTAACGTCTCAAGCACCAGTGTGACCAGGCTTATTTCAGTCATTTCCATTTCAGTAATTCAGACTCATTAAGCCAAAAGTATACAGCACTGAGAATAGTAATGAACCACTCTCAATATGAAAACATTTTTGCATTGCAAACACTATTTTCAGTAGAAATTGTAAAAACAAACTGACACAGCATGTAGGAATAAACTAGGTTCGTACACCTAATACCAGGGCCGTTGACAGACTTGCTGTGGCCCGGGACATGAAGGCTTCACATTTATAATTATTACTAAAATAATCTAGAAAATTGAGGGGTGGGGGCAATTTTCTACATTATTTTAGTAATAATTATAAATAAATAAATAAATTAATTAATTAATAATAATAATATTATTATTATAATAAATAATTATTTAATTATTCTAATGCTCTTCTGGGCTGTTACAGTCAGGGATTAAGAGTTAGGTCTCTTCACCACAAATGTATTGGGTTTTAAATTTTATGGTGCTACAACATTAGCAATTTTATTTATTTAGTCATCTCTGGGCTCACTGGAGTCAAGCCCTGTTGTCCCTTCCTACTCGCTTAAAAAAAAAAACCTCTTCATATACTTTCTTTTAACTAAGATCTTCCTTTCTTTTCAAAAAAGTTCCTGCTGCTGTGCGCCGGCTACAGTGCAGGATCAAACCATTTTTCTGTCGAACACGGGGGTGTACGCAATTAAAGGAAAATATGAAGATAGGCAAAAAAAATTAAAAAATACTTTCGTTATTGAGCTGCTTTTAAGTGCAAAATTTGATATTAACGAAACAAGCAGAGATTATATTAAAAATGATAGAATTAAAATATAAGCTAAATTAATAAGGCTCATTTATGGGCCCCTCTGAGCCTGAGGCCCGGGACACCCCGTCGACGGCCCTTGCCTAATACTGTATTATACTTAAATAGACATCTGTTAGTCATTCACAGTGATAGAATTTCTAACTAGTGATAAAATAGTAAATGTCAGGTTATACTTTGAAGTTTTAATATTGGTAGTTTGTCCAGTTCAAAAATCAAACTTGCGCCAGTACTCTAGCTAATTTTCCACCAAGCATGTGAAAAATTCACTGTCACACGAGATCTTTAAAGTAGCAAAGAACTGTGACAAACTGAGAACAACTTGTGTATTAAAAGTATGAGTTAAAAAAAGAAGCTACACATCAGAAAATGATGTATATTTCATTTATGCTGCGTCTGCATTTAAAAAATGCTGTGGTGCTATTTGAGAGATTAAGCAGATTTGCAAATATAGTAACAACTAGAACAATGCTGCTGTTTTAACAGCAAAATAATGTGCCAGATTGATGTGCATGTCTGTATGCATGTCACTGAACATTATGCAAAGCTGTTTTATGCAACCGACCAGCAATGAACACAACTGATGTTCTTACTGGTGCCAAACAGGCTTGAAACTGAAATCTTTGGTACTAAATTCATATCCAGAGGAAAACCATGGGCCAGTCTGCTGTTACTAAAATGTGTTTTTATTTTATGCAGTGAAAAATGCTTTGGAGAGAATAAGCTTTTGCAATGTGCAGCAATAACGTTGGACATGAAGAGAAAGGTGAAATAAGGCCACCCATAATCTAGAAATCCACAGGTGTTTGCAGCTGGCTTTTCCAACATGTCCAGCATGCAGCCAACTAAACTGAACATGGCTCACAGAGACTGAACTTATAGGTGGGAGGTAGTCAATCTGGTGCCTGCCACTAGCTCTTGGCTTTGATCTGCTCTTGTATCAACATTCACACTCCTTCAGGGCAAAAAAAAAAATAAAAAAAAAAATAAAAAAATAAAAACATCTTCCACCAATGAAAAAAGAAGGCAAGGTGGCAGACAAAACGTAATTAAAGTAACTTTTTCTATTTATGATATTATTACTCATTATTTACACTGCACGTCACCACACGGTAGCCAATGATGTTCAGTGTTTTGGAAGAAAATAGAAAGGATGATGCAAAGCTCTGAAAAATAGGCCCAAGAAAGTATAATACCAAAACCCCAAAGCAACCAGAGCAACATTTGTGTGGGCCTGGACAGACTTTTTGTAATTCATGAAATCTGTGCTGGAAGAAAGAAAAGATGTCAGTGTACATCGGTCCCATTACGTCATTTCAAACACTGTAACACAATACTCCCCAAGAGTCCTGCCACTATGTAGTAACCAAAGCAATCTGAACAAGTAGCTCTCACAACCTAAACCATAATCTCGTCCAGGACACAGGGGACCCACACACACGCAAAATAAAATAAAAACTAAATAAAAATAGTGTTCCTGAATTGAGGCCCTTGTACCTATATCACTCAGATTGATTCCAATATTTAAACCCACTGGTTGGCATCTGACAAAGAAGCTGAATGTTTGATGTGATGACTTGCCAGTTCATACCCAAAATGACATCATATATATGAAGACACTGGCCATTTCTATGGTAAGATGCAATTGGCCCTCGTAGCTCAGACAGCCAGATGAACCACTTTTATATATCCTCTGTTGGCCTGGGTGTATCAGGTAGCAGGTGTGCACAGTCCCTCAAGAGACAGCTAAACACTGGTGGGATATGGTAGGGAGCATCGTAATGGTGTATGAGTAATATGAGTGAATAATAGACTACTCTACTGTCTACTTAGACATCGTCAGTGTATCTGATTTGTAAGAAGCTATAAGGCAATCGACTTTATTCAGAATGGGAATATAGCAACAGGAAGTCATCAATTAGCTTTAAAATAAAATAATATAGAAGAACCACAATCAAAATTTGTTTTATAACAAATAGAAGCTAGAATAAATAAAAAACAAACAAACAAAAAAAAAAAGTCACAACCAGTGGGGGCAGTGCTATGATCTGTGGTTGCTGCAGTTGGTCAGGTTTAGGTTCAGCAAAGTTATGTGCCAAAAGAATGAGGTCAGCTGATACCTGAATTTGTTCTTCTCTGATGGCATGAGCATATTCCAAGATGATAATGCCAGGATCTATCGAGCTCAAATTGTGAAAAACTGGATCAGGGAGCACGAGACAATTTTCACGGTTTCAGTCTTTGGGATGTGCTGGAGAAGGCAGTGGTCCAAATCTCCCATCATCGATACAAGATCTTGTGGGAAAATTAATGCAACTCTGGACAGAAATAAATGTTGACATTGCAGAAGCTTGTGGAAACGATGCCACAGTGAAGGTGTGCCATAATCAAAGCCAAAGGCGATCCAACAAAATATTAATGTGTGTGATCGTTTTTTGGCTAGGCAATGTATAAAATTAAATGTATGAATGGCCTCAGAATGTCTGTACAATACAAAATGTGTTCTAATTCATGATAAATGGATAAAGAGTATATGAAGACATTATGATGCGTAAAAATTATGGCACTTTAATTAAAGGTAAATGTTGAATCAGGTTTCTAACTTTTATAAAATGAGATTAAATTAGCTACTTTTAAAACAAAAATGTTAAATGAAGCAACCAAATAATTACATTTTGTTATAGTCAAAGTGAGGAACATATAAAAATAAAATGTTTAAAAATCATTGACAGAACTGTAATGTTCTTTTACTCATACCATACAAAAATCGGCAAGTACCGTATTTTCACGACTATAAGGCGCACAGGATTATCAGGCGGATTCAGAGAAACAAAACAGCTCATTCACATTAACTCTAAACATTGTTCAATTGTAAGAAAGTAAGGGGGAAAAAAGCAATACACTCATTCCTCCTACATAAATCAATTAAATCCATCATCCTCAGTGTCTGATGTAAACAGTGGAGCGATTTCAGCAGCAAGCACGTGCAAATCTCTCTCATTATCCGAGTCTCATTGCTATTAATTAACTGTTTAGTGATGATTCAGTCCTTTGTGAAAGTTTTAATAGAGACTGTAGAGACGCTTCTAACTGCTGTTCTCTGTTCAATAACGTCCTCCAACTGTGGCCATCGCATTTGCTTCTCTCTGAAACTCATAGCGTTTGGTCTTCTCTGTGTAGTCTTGGTGTTTGGCGCAAATCATCTTGCTTTCTCCACTTCCACACCATTGATTAATTAACGGTGAAATTTCTCACAGCTGCTCTATTTCCATGTTCTATTGTGTACCTTATAGCCTTGAGTTTGAAATCCTCTTCATAAGCATGTCTCTTAACGGGCACCATTTTGAGTTCATAACAAACACCCTGACTGTGGTTACCGTAATGCTCCTAGAACAAGCACTTCGGCTTCGTTGCTTACCAAAGCCATTCTAAAACATTGACAGATTTTTGAGCACCGCGTACCACAAAATCGGTCAGTACGCACAACCAGAATCCATACATAAGGCGCACCGGATTATAAGGCCAACTGTCAAATTTTGATCAAATTTAAGGATTTAAAGTGCGCCATATAGTCATGAAAATACGGTACCTAAATGTAAGTACGTACCAAAGAGTTGCTCAGCATTCAGTGTGGTCATGCTGACATCGCTTGTGTTTAATAAATCTTTCTGCACCATAGGCTGTGCTGTACTGCACAACAGTTCTTTACCACTGCCGTATACCAGCTACCATCATCTAATACAAGGTAGTACACAAAATACCTGGACCACAATTTCATCTGTTTAGTAAACTGTAATCTCAATGTGTTGAACACATGGGGCATCACACCCAAGTCCTCATCTGGGAATCAATTACTCATTCTATTTACACACTGGTTTCACTATAAGGCACACCTGTCAGTACCAACCATGGAAAAAGTCTAAGTTAAGACAATAGTAGGTGTGTATTGAAGCTATCCATGATAAAAATTAACCAACATGACTCATCATTCTATTTCCCAGCTTGTCAATTTGCTGTGCAGTCAATTAGAACACTGCTATTACTATTGGGTAAACAATCCTAGATGGAAGACTCATCACTGGCAGTACAGTCAAAAGTGTCTGCCAAAGTAACAGAAAAAGTAAGCAAACACATTCACACCCAGTTGCTGGAATAACTTCACAACCACAAGAGACAGCAAGAGCTTTGGAAAGGCTAACCCTGAAGGGCAATTAATGCAGATTAAATGACATGATACATGTCTATATTTTGTGCATTTACTTACAGTGCCTTGCAAAAGTATTCACACCCCTTGAATTTTCCCACATTTTTTCATGTTACAACAATTGAACAACAATTTAAGTCTTCCCACAGATTTAGAATTTGACTGGGCCATTCTAAAACATTAATATACTTTGATCTAAAACAATCAATTGTAGCTCTGGCTGTATGTTTAGGGCCGTTGTCCTGCTGGAAGCTGAACCTCTACCCCAATCATCAGTCTTTTTACAGCCTCCAACATGTTTGCCTCCAGGATTGCCCTGTATTTAGCTCCATCAACACTATCTTCCCAAAAACACTGACCAGCTTCCCTGTCCCTGCTGAATAAAAGCATCTCCAGAGCATGATGCTGCCATCACCATGTTTCACAGTAGGGATGGTGTAGTGCAGTATTCCACTCTTGCATAAGGATCAGATTTATGGAGTACATGACTAATAGTTGTCCTTTGGACAGATTCTCCCACCTAAGCTGTGGATCTCTGCAGAGCCTCCAGAGTGACCATGGGCCTCTTGGTTGCTTCTCTAATTAGTGCTCTCCTTGCCTGGGCTGTCAGTTTAGATAGGCAGCCATGTCTTGGTAGGTTTGCAGTTGTGCCAATTGCAGTCCTTCCATTTTCAGATGATGGATTGAACAGTGCTCCATTAGATGTTCAGAACTTGGAATATTTTTTTTACAACCTAACTCTGCTTTACACTTCTCCACAACTTTATCCCTGACCTGTCTGGTATGCTCCTTGGTTTTCATGGTGCAATTTCATCACTCATGTTCTCTAACAAACCTGAGGTTTTCACAAAACAGCTGTAGTTATTCTGAGAATAAATTACACACAGGTGGACTCTAATAATCAGGTGAATTCTGAAGGCAATTGGTCACACTGGATTTTATATAGAGGGCTGAACACTTTTCAGATTTTTATTTATTAAAAAACTGAAAACCATGCATGACATTAAAATGTGGAAAAGTTCAAGGACTATAATTACTTTTGCAAGGCAAAGTACAAATTCCTATGGTCAGGTATGATTATAAAAGAAAGGAATGAAGAGCATATCACATTATCATTACTGTTCCTGTCAGATCCAGGATTACTGGCATTCACGTCAATGAGGGGTAAAGATTAATGAAGACTGTCTTCACAGTCAAAGACAGAAATCCTGCACTGACAAGATGAGAAATCCAACTCTTCATACTGAACTAAAACAAATTTAATCTCAAACTTTATTTTCTTAAAATAAATTGACATCTTTGGTCATGGTGTGATGTCAAGTTAATCAGATTTACTCATTGTTTGTAGGGTGCCGAGAATTCTGAAGCAGGCTGAAGATAACACTTTCTAAATGTTATACAATTATAACCATTCCAGTAAAACAGCGTACATTATTCTACATCCTGCCATTAGAAAGCCAGAATTTAAAAGTTTCTAAAAATAACATAAAATGATCATTTACTACAAGTACCCAACCTGTATTGTCTAAACTGCAATTAGTCTAAAAACTGTCTGAAAACTTATTTTATTTATAGGTCAGGTAAACTTGTATATATAATGAACTTTCTGGCTGCCTTTGTGGACCACTAATGTGATTTTTATAAACAGTGATTACACTTGATTAAGGCTAGACTTCCTTATCACAGTTCATTAGACTTTCTGCCAATCTAGAAGTCAACCCCTGTATAACGATAGTATTTGGGTGTGACCAATAAAAACAGCTCACAATTCAAAAGGCTTGGCCACCTCACACTGCTTTCCATACACTACTGTATACAGACATGCTTGTTAAACTGAGGATTATTGATGACCAAGGTATTTTAGAATGCTTTCTCAGTTCGTATACACTACCACACTTAGAAAATCCTCGAGCTAGCTGCGCCTCTTGACTATTTAGGCAGAAAGATCTAGATAAAAAGTCAGGTATTTTCACTCAACACTAGCAGAACCTGGAAATGTTTTGTATTTAGTGTAACTTTCTATTGTCAATGCTCTAGATCTAATCTATATTAAAAGACAGACTGACTAGCCACCTCCTAGTCCCAAAGAAAATCATACATCACGGCCTTCCTAAGCTGCAGGGTTTTTTGTGTTGGAATTAAGGTGTTAAGTCTGTAATTAGGATAAACACAGTGTCAGCCGATCCATGGTGCACTGCAATTTCAACTACCTATAAAAACCCTGCAGCAAAAACAGGATATGAATGGAGAAATTAAAAAGAAATGTATCAGTGAGCATAGTCCACTCTTTAGCCATAACCATATTCATGATCAAAAAACGACTAGTCATGCAATCATAAATTACATGAAATATGAATCATGAACAGCTCTGAATTATTGTAGCAGGCATTTTTAGGCAATAGCCCTTTGATATATTCACTGTGCTCAAAGAGCAGTTAACTGATCAGCCCTTTGATAGGCAACTAAACCAGGGTGACCAGATTTTCAAAGCTTAAAACTGGGACATTTAAATTTTACAGAAACTGAAAGCAAGACATATCCTCGCCAGTGACTTTTAATAACAGTTTTTATTGAACAAAGTGCAGCAGCTGCAGAGGTAA
>JAVSBU010348414.1:0-10199 GCA_033118015.1 Loricariichthys derbyi | reverse complement strand
CTTAACCGCGATTTTTGCAGGTAAAACCGAAAAAGGCTTATCTCGGTTAACTCGGGTGCAACCGTGTATGTGTGAACGGGGCTTAAGGTATATTTTCACAAAGGACCACAGCTCCACCCCGATACCCCTCATGGTTGGTTAACTACAGAACATAAGGTAAATTTTCATTGGCAATGGGAAATGTCACAGTCCCCACTTGAGCTGCTAGAGGGCCCTCTCACTCCACCGATCGCTCTGGTGCGATATCGCACGTGCGCAACTAATCAAGCCATCTGATGGCTGACAGCTGGGAGCGGCCCTTTAAATACAGTGGTGCTTGAGCTGTTTCCTGTCACGTCCTCTAATACGCTTCCACGCCGCAACCCTTGTGTGCTTTCCTTTTGGCATAACGCTAGCATATACCTAAGCACCAGAGAGGTTTTTACTTCCTTCTTCGTCACGTCAGTGCGACCGCTTCCTTTTAACTAGCGCATTCACCTCCTTTTGAATAGCGCATTCGCTTCCCTTCTTGAATAGCACCATCACTCCCTGTTTGAACGGTGCGATCGTCACTTACCCTATTACATAACAGGGATTCCCCCTCTGACGCTGTGCGTGAGGAGATCCCTGTTTACCATCGCCACGCCCCTTGCTTGGCTGGCAACGATGATTAGTTGCTCTGAGGAAGCTTCTTTTCCTCAGCTTTTGTGTTAATCTGAGCTCAGCACGTTCTTGCGTTTTTCCTGCCCCTTCGGGGTAGTTTGTGTTACATCCTTTGCACTCAGGCTTCGGTCCTGCTACGTCTGTTCCCTTGCCTTTCACCCCCTTATTTAGGTGTAGAGCCCACAGGCCATATCCAGCCCCGTTTAGTTTGTCTGCGCCTTTGGTGGGTGTCCGCCCCGCAGGGTCACAAGTACCACCTCACCCGCCAAGGGGGGAGGTGGAGTAGGCACCAGGAGAGGGCCCTTAGATAGCGTAGGGTCTGTAGGTCCCGCCGGAGTCACCAGCACTAATCGCCTTTCCCTTTACGCCCCCTGCTGTTCGCCCCCTGCGCTTAGGTCCTACACTCCCCGTATCATGACAGGAAACAATGAAAAAATCAGAGATTTCAAACAGTACCATGCCATACTGTTCAGGTGGAAGGTACCAGTGCTATGAATGGTGACAAATGGAGGCTCACCATGGGAAGGTCATGCAGCCGATGGAACTCAGGATGACGGCTTTGTTGGCGGAACCTGAGGAAGAGCATGGTGGAGAGCAGAGCAGTGCTAATGATGAAGATGGAGATCAGACCAGCAAACAAAGGGTCCAATGGAGAAGGAGAGGGCACTTTGACTGACTCTGAATCATTGAAAATAAATACAGAATGGAGAGAGTTGGGGAAATACGCAGCAAAAATTATCAGGACACTGTTAACTACGTACCTTCATCTCCCACATCCAGTTCTGAAGGTCTACGCTGGGGTATTGTCTCTAAAGAAGAAGATTCAGATACTGAGACTTTTAGAGTAGAAGCCTGAATGAAAGGAATCGTTGGGATGTTCTTGAAGGCAGCGATGACGGATTTAGCCTGATGGCCTTCATTAGGATTGGTAGATGTAGCAGAAGCTGAAGTGTATGTAGATCTTGGTGTAATGGTGGAGCGTCTCAATGGGATCGGAGATGGACTGGAATCTGAAAAGAGATGGATTAGACAAACAGAACAGTCTTGGTCATCTCCAGGTTCGTTTCTTTAATGCAGTGAGATTCACCTTGCCACTGTAACCCTAGGCTTGCTGCTTAATGGTTTCGGGCCCAGATCTGTGACATAATGCTATGTATGAAGGTAAGATATACTGGAGATGTAAATTTTGCACATGTACCATTAGAGGTGAGCCATGTGGGAGGATCTTAATAAATTCTATGAATATTTGGACTGTATTCAGGACTCAGCAGGTATAAACCATGTGACCACTGGAGCACCACTAATGTAGGCGAAACTCCATAATCCTTAACTGGCTAGCTCTCTACAGTGAATGACTGAGAATGTCACATTACCTGGTGACGTTGCTGCAGATGTGTGGTTGCTCGTCTCTTTAGAATCAGTGATGTTTGGAGTTACATGGAAGTCAATGGAAGTGAAGTCACGAGGGAAATCAGTGGCTTCATCCAAAGGGAGAAAAAAATCAAATGTAATTTCAAACTGTAATTATTTAACCAGAAAATTCTAATAAGATTGTTGAAATGAAATGATATGAAATGATGAAAATCACCATCATTATAATAATAATACTTATATTTATTATTATTATTATTATTATAACATTTTTAAAAAGAAATATTAAAATGTCGTGACATTCATTTGTTTGAATGTTTGAATGACGTTTCTCAGCAGAGTAGGTTTGTGTGCCTGAAAAGCCACCGTGACCTTTAACAGCTTCAGAAGTGCAGAGGAACTGATTGAACCAGGCAGATCATAAAAAGCATGTAGAGAACCCAGAATGAAAGAGCACAGGAGATCAGACTGATACATATTCAGTGCCTTCATTAACACATAACTGTGTGCTGTGTGATTTGTGTTTTACATTAAGTGCCAAGTTCTCACTTCAGGGAGCTTGTTAGCAGATTTCGAGGTGAGAAGCTAAAAAGGAACATGTGGGTGGAAAAGATGAAAACCAGACAGACAGAGCATATACAGCAATTAAAATCCCAAAGCATATCTCAGTGCAATGTTCTTAAAATAAATAAATAAACAAATAAACAAATTAATAAAAATAATAATGAATAATAATAGTAAAAATAACATTAATAAAGCTAAACAATAAAGGGAAAATGGTTTAATATAATAATATTAATAATTATTTAATATAATAATTTAATATAATAAATAGTTTTTCACAGATCATGATTTATTAGTTTGTCCTTATAAATCATCTAAAATCAGACTGTGGCTCGTAAAAGTAATAATTATTAAACGAATAAATTATTAAAATAATGTTATTATTTATTTGAATGTAAATAAATAAAATTTAAATGTATATTGAATAATTGAAATAAATTGTAATGAATAAATTATATTTAAAATGTAATTAATATACACTCTGTGAACTATTTTTTATTTGTCTTTTATGTTAAAAAATAATTCGTTACAAATTTTCTTTAGTGACTTATAATAATAATAATAATAATAATAATAATAATAATAATAATAATAATAGTAAAAATAATACAGTTAAATAATAAAGAAAAATATTGTTTAATATAACAAATATAGATGTTATTAGTTTTTCACAGATCATGATTTATTAGTTTGTCCTTATTTAATAAATCATCTAAAATAAGATTGTGGCTGATAAAAGTAATAATTATTAAATTATTAAATGTATGTTAAATAATTAAAATAAATTGTAATGAATAAAATATACTTAAAATGTAATTAATATACATTTTGTGAACTGTTTTTATGTCTTTCCTGTTAAAAAAATATTTTTTTCTAATTTTTCTTTAGTGACTTCTAATAATAATTGTGTAATAATAATAATAATAATAATAATAATAATAATAATAATAATAGTAGTAGAAGTAGTAAAAATAAAAATAATACAGCTAAATAATAAAGAAAAAATGGCTTAACATAAAAAATATAGATGCTATTAGTTTTTTCACAGATCATGGTTTTTATTAATTTGTCCTTATTTAGTAAATTATCTAAAATAAGACTGTTGCTGGTAAAAATAATAATTATTAAATGAATAAATGATTAAAATAATGGTATTATTTATTAGAATATAAATAAAATTTAAATGTATATTGAATAAATAAAATAAATTGTAATGAATAAATTATACTTAAAATGTAATTAATATACATATTGTGAACTGTTTTTATGTCTGAATTTTCTTTAGTGACTTCTAATAATAATAATAATAATAATAATAATAATAATAATAACAAAAAATATAGATGCTATTAGTTTTTTCACAGATCATGTTTTTTATTAATTTGTCCTTATTTAGTAAATCATCTAAAATAAGACTGTTGCTGGTAAAAATAATAATTATTAAATGAATAAATGATTAAAATAATGGTATTATTTATTAGAATGTAAATAAATAAAATTTAAATGTATATTGAATAAATAAAATATATTGTAATGAATAAATTATACTTAAAATGTAATTGATATACATTTTGTGAACTGTTTTTATGTCTGAATTTTCTTTAGTGACTTCTAATTATTATTATTATTATTATTATTATTATTATTATTATTATAACAACAACAACAACATGTATTATTGTTGTCATTATTATTATTATTTAACATAGGCATAATATAACAACAATCATAATATAAGTATAATAAAATTTGTTATTGTTATTATAATCATATGATCATTATTATTTTTAATAGTATATAAATAAAACTATATTAATTATTAATAAGAAATAGTAGAATAATTTTAATAATGCTAATATAATAATAATAATAATAATAATAATAATAATAATAATAATAATAATAATAATAATAATACTTACTGTTCAGTCCTGATGTAGGAATGTAAGGGAGCAGGACCACAGTCCACATCACACACAGCAGGGATTCCATGCCAGGAGATTTGGATGAATTTCTGAAATCCTCTTCTTCACACCACACTTCCATTTGTGTGTGGATGAGAGGGTGTGTGTGAGCCTTTAGCAGAGCCAGGGTGTGTCTGAAACCAAGCACTAGTGTTCCACACTGCACACTGGTACCTTAAGAGGGATCCATTATAACAGTTTTCTTCTTTATCAATAAAATTCTGTCTGCAGCTGCAATCTGTCCCTTCTGTCGACTCTTTAAACACTAAATCCAAACAGCCAGTAACCTGAGGGCTGGTTCAAACCCAAATCCATGAAGCTATACTCAACTACGCTTACCTGCCCTTGCTTAACAGCCACCGTGCTGTTTACTTATGAGTGTACTGAGGAGTGTTTAGGACACGATTTGGAACACAGCCTTTCAGCTCGCGAGAGGGCTCTCTGAGAGGACCAGAGCATGTACAGTGTGATTTTAGTCAGTGTGGGAAAACATTATGTGATTCTTTTGTGTTGTTAGAATACTTCTATAGCCATTTTATTGCATTTTAATAATAGTTTCAAAGCCGGGGACACAATGTCAGCTGCTCCGATACCAATCTCAGAACCGACCGAGTTCACAGCGGAGGCGGTAGAGAGGGTAATTATCGCCATTATTTTACTTTAAAACATGTAATTATCCTACTTTTAATATTTGGTTGTACCCACTAATATTTGTTATACACTGCTAGTATCGCTTGTAAACTTTTAGAGCGTTTTCTCGATTGGTTCAAGAGTTATTTGAAATGTTATATCCGTATCCCTAATGGCACGTCTGTTAGATAAAGTGCACTATAAAGTCCACAGAGCGCCGTTATTTTATGCGCAATAAAGTGCGCTAATATAGGCAGAAGTGAGCCGAATGAGATACAGCCACATCACAGATCCCTGGTTCAATCCCGACCCTGGGCGCCATCTGTGTGGAATTTGCATGTTCTCCCCATGTCCGTGTAACTTTACTCTGATTTCCTCCCACAATCCAAAAACATGCATGTTAGGTTAATTGGTGTTTCCAAAGTGTCCCTAGTGTGTGACTGTCTGTGTTGCCTACAAAGGACTCGTGCCCTGTCTAGTTTTTCCTGCCTTGCGCCCTGTATTGCCGGCTAGACACTGACTCTCGTGTGACCTTGAGTACGATTAAGCAGATAAGACAATGAATGAATAAATGAACAGCTAATAATCACTATAGTAGTATGTTTTGGTTTGAGCAGTCAGAACAAAACACTTAGACACTTGTAAAAAGTTTTTTTTTTTTGTACACATTTCTGTATTAATCTGGAAGTAGTAGTTTAAAAATGCAGCGAATGTTTTGTAATCTCCACATGATGCGTGAGGTCAAAAGGAACCTGATACCCCAGTAATCTCTTATATACTAATAATAACTTCCAGGCAGTAGGCTTGGCTGCTGCTGCCACTCTGGATGTGGTGTGGGGGGTTGTTAAACGTCAAAGCGCATTTTTCCACTGCACAAAGGGCCTGAATTTTTGGCACCACCAAACTGTAACAGTGCTTCGGCCACTGGCCATCGGTCCAGTATCAGGATGCAAGATGGGCACCAGCTGGATGTATTAATACTACAATACAAAAGGTACGAGCTGAGTACACAACACACGATGGGGTTCAGTGCATAAAACACACAAACCATGAATAGAGCCAGGAGCAGACAAACCATGAATAGTAGGAGCAGGAACAAATGCCATGGTGCCATGGACAGTTTACACCAGCGTCTCAGGGCTTCATGTCATCCTCTTCAGGCTCTACAGCAGCTGTACTATGACCCTGACATGGCACAGAAGAACGTGGCCCAAAAGTGGCTGGCACAGGCCCAGGCTTCGCCACAGGCATGGCATTTCTGCTGGGAACTCTTAAGCCCGGACAAGGTGGGACTCCTGCATGTGGTTCATAGAGTGCATGTAGAATTAATCTCAGACTGTTGAATATGAGCTTTTCAAACTGTAATGGTCCATTTTGGCCTTAACAGGGACCCAATACCCAGTTTTTTGGTGCAAGCACCCTGCATGCAAAAATCTCCAGCAACTGGCTCGACCTTGCTGCAGAACATCGAGAGTCTCTTCACTCTCAGCTCATTGCCCACGTTTGCCGCTTTGGCCTCGGCCCCAAGATGGTGCTGACACGCCTCTGTGTGGCCTTAGCGTCTATGATCCTCCACACTCTCCTCGAGTCCTGGCCCAGCGCCATTCCAGACCTCCTGCGGGCATTCCAGAGCAGAGAGGGAGCCGCCGATGTGGATGCTCGGCGCCTGGTGCTGATGGAAGTGCTGACGGTGCTGCCAGAGGAGCTCCAAGTCAGGAAGCTCACGTCAGAGAATCGTGCCAGGCTGAGAAGTGCCTTGGTGCAAGAGTGGAACCTGTTGTGCCCCCTGCTCAGGGAGCTGTTGCAGTCTAAGAACTCGGCGGTCAGCGTAAAGGAGCGGGCGCTGCGCTGCCTAGAGTCCTGGATGGCACTGGGCGTGGATTTGTGCGAGTCCCAAGAACTGCTGCAGGACAGCTTGGGACTGCTCGCTCAGCCTGAGCTTTTTGATACAGCTGTGGAGAGCATTGTTGCCATCCTCTCATTACCTGACTGGCAGAGGTGAGGACCAAAGAGTGCATTCTGTTAAAAAGGTGGTTAACTTTGAGCATGTACCCTGGTTTTCTCCATGGTGTCCAGGGAGTCCCTGTTTTACAACTTTATAAGGGAAATCCGTTAATACACTAAATAGACATTCAGGAGAAACAGCACTTAATTTTTAGTACTTTTACGGTGATGTGTCACTGTATTTTCTTTAGTTTGAAATATCTACGAAGCAGGACAGAAAAAAGCTCCACTGACCCAATGAGTGTGTGTGTGTAGGTCTGCAGACACTCTGTTGAAGCTGATGCCCCATGTTCTGGGGATTCAGGAGCAGCTGAAGAGGGCAGTGCAGGACCGAGACATGGAGACGTCTCATGGAATCTGCCGCGTCGCTGTTGCACTCGGGGAAACTCACTGCAGGTAGGACATTATATGAAAACATGAGTGTAAGTGCTCTTAAGGGAACTGTCCTGGTGATTGGAGATTTAATTGCGGTTAAAATTGAGACTTTATTAGCTACACCTTCCTAGTGCTGGGCTGGACCCCCCTTTACCTTCAGCTGTACGGGGGTACCTAATAAAGTGGAGAATTAGTATGTTTTTAAAGGAGGGCTCTGTCACTTTGTTTCAGGACTTTTCTGGAGCAGATCGGACAGTGGCAGACGTTCCAGGCGCTGGTCAATATGATACTGTCCTGCACCGCCATTCCTGGGCACTACCCAGTGGACGAGACATCAAGTTCACTAACACTCACATTCTGGTACACACTCCAGGTAGGAAAAGTACATACCTGTACTCATGATTCCACAGCAGCTCTGTCCAGACTGGAACGTCTGCATAGTAGCCGGTAATTGATATAAGGGGCACACAGGTCCTACATGACCAACGGATGGATACCTTGGGTGGTAGCGCCAACCCAATGGGAAGAAATTTGTACTGTGAGTCAAAATGGAGCTCGGTTTTGCATCAGTTCATTTCGTTGTCCTGTTTAAGTGAAACCTCCGTAGGAAGTTTCACACCAAATCTGGATATGTTGATCTAGATGACTTGACTCGCTCTTTCTCTTACAGGATGACATCATGTCACTAGAAACCGAAAAGCAGACCTTCTACCTGCAGCTTTATCAACCCATTTACTTCCAGCTGGTTGACGTTTTGCTGCACAAAGCCTCCTTTCCCAGTGACAGCAACTATGAGGCCTGGTCTGCTGATGACAAGGAACAGTTCCGAACCTACAGGTAGTACATTTACATTTACGGCATTTAGCAGACGTCCTTTAAGATTTGTTTTATTTAAAAAAATCCATCAGGCAACTTTGGTATGCATACTAACAAATTTACAGTCATTTCAGCAAGTTCAGGAATGGTATGATGAGCCTGTATAGGAGTGTAGTAGCCTAGCATTTAAAGTACCGTATTTTCCGCACTATAAGGCGCACTTAAAATAATTTAATTTGATCAAAAATCGACAGTTCGCCTTATAATCCGGTGCCTTATGTATGTGCTTACTGACCAATTTTGTGGTATACGACGCTCAAAAATTTGTCAAAATGTTTTAGAATGGCTTGGTAAGCGATGAACCGGAAGCGCTTAACGGATTTTAGGAGTATTACGGTAACCATAGTCAGGGTGTTCATGAACTCAAAATGGCGCCCGTTAAAAGACAAGACATGCTTATGAATTGGATTTCAAACTCAAGGCTATAAGGTACATAATAGAACATGGAAATAGAGCAGCTGTGAGAAATTTCAACATTAATTAATCAGCAGTGTGGAAGGGGAGTGGTTTGCTGGAGGCTTTTACTCTACAGATTGAAATTAAGACCAGAGTTTCAGAGGGAACAAAACGCGATGGCAACAGTTAGAGGATGTTATTGAACAGTGAACAGCAGGTAGAGTAGATAGAGGAAGATTCTATTCTATTCAAACTTTCACAAAGGACTGAATCATCACTAAACAGTAAAATAATAGCAATGAGACTCGAATAATGAGAGAGATTTGGACATGTTTGCTGCTGAAATCGCTCCACTGTTTACATCAGACACTGAGAATGATGGATTTTGATGGATTTATGGAGGAGGAATGACCTGAAAAAAGTGAGTGTATTGTTTTGTATTATATCTTACAACCGGACAATGTTTAGTTAATGTGAATGAGTCAAATGCAGTTTGACTTATCTGACTGTTTTGTTTCTCTGATTGCGCCTTACAATCCAATGCGCCTTATATACGGAATTAGATCCATTCACTGATACTGATACTATAATCTGGTGCGCCTTATAGTCCGGAAAATACTGTGCTCGATGGTATGGGTCTAATGGGGGTGGTATTATTCCTTCAAATCACTAATCTGCAGTGCAGCATTCATCCAGCAGATGGCTACTTCATACTGCAGGAGCTTCATATCTGTCGTTTTTGCTATGATCTATGTTTGATCTGTCACAGAGTCGATATCTCAGACACTCTGATGTGTGTATATGAGCTGCTGGGCCCTGAACTGCTACGCAAGCTGTATGACAAACTCGGTGTTTTGCTGACTGACGCGGCCCATTCCTTCTCATGGCAGGTCAGTATCTCGCCACTGGTTTGAGGAGAACGTTTTAAATTCCACATTAACGTTTCTAGTGACGTTAGACCAACTTCATGTTGACACATGCCTATTTCCAAACCCAATTTTAAAATATTTATTCTTCTCTGTCCCTTTCTCGTGGAGGATATAGAGGCCGTGCTGTTTACTTTCCAATCTATAGCTGATACAGCGGACGTCGGTTATTCGGACGTCATTCCTGGTCTGATTGGCCTGATTCCCCATATCAGCACCAACAACGTTCATCTGGCAGAGACTGTCTTGCTCACACTAGGTACTTCATGAGCAAAAGTATGTGGACATGCACTGTGTGTGATTGAGCTTCTTCGGACTGTAGAAGGGTCAACTTGGTGACCCGATGAAGCTGCTGTTGCTTGAGTGTAAGGGGAGGTCACACTAAGTACTGACCACTGCAGCATGTAGAAGCATTTGTTTCTATATCATTTTTTAAACACTTTATATATAT
>JAVSBU010348405.1:0-10200 GCA_033118015.1 Loricariichthys derbyi | reverse complement strand
AAACAAAGCAAAACTGATCTCTGAAACTTTGTCACAAGATAAAACATATCAAGGAGCTAATTTTTAGTCATAACTCAATTTCGACCAAAAAATGTAGTTACTGCAGTTAGCCTTTGCATGGCAGAATAGCTGACATAACCGCAAAGGGATTACTTCGCAAACCTTTGTCAAGCACGACAATGCAGAATTACATTCACAAATGTCAGTTAAAACTTTATTGTACAGAAAAGAAGCCATGTGTTAACCTTGTTCAGAAGTGAGATTGACTTCTCTTGGGTCAGAGGCATTTGGGATGAACCATTCCACAGTGCAAACATGTGGTGAGCAACGTTTTGGGAAAAAATGAATGCAATGTACAATAGAACAAAGACGGAAATGGATATCCAGACTTTTCTCATCAACAAATACAAATGACATGGTCTGTCAGGGTATGAGGTTGTTTCAGTGGCCTTGGCAATGGTCATTAACACTTTAGTGATGGCAACATTAATGTAGAAAAGTACATTGAGATTATAAAACAACATATGCTGCCTTTGAGATGGCAACTTTTCCAGTGACGTTAATGCATTTTTCAACAACAGAATGCACAACATCACATTTTGAGTTCATCTGCTTGAACTCCCGTATTTATTTACTATTATTCATATCATTATTAACTTTTTTGGCAATTGTTGCAGGCTTGTGTTGGGACAAAATGTAGTAATGTTGCATTAAGGTTGTAGTAACCATAGCACCGTCATCTCATAGCAAGAAGTTAAGGGTTTGATCCCAGGTTTCTATGTCCCCGTCCTTTCTATGTGGAGACTGCATGTCCTCCCTGTGTCCGTGTGGGCTTACTCTGAGTGCTCTCGTTTCCTCCTACAGTCCACATAATATTCATGAAAAATGTATTCATATTGTAACTAAGTTTCCTACATTTGTAATAGCTATCCATCATTATAAATTGACAGAAAGATAATTACAATAGTTTTGTAGATTATCCTCACCATTTATGATTTAGAAGATAGGAAGCATATAATTGCTACTACAGGCAAATATATTGCCCCCCTGATGTTGACGTGGTGTAGGCATAAAATGTCTGAGCATGACTAAAAGAACAAATTTCAGGGAAACACCAGGGCGTAATGGAAATTACACAGTAGGAGGCAACAATGAGGGAGAACATTTCTTGAAGACTTTTCTACTCGTTGACTTTCATGGCAAGAACTAGTACATTTATTCAGCCTCATTATGTGGTATTTCAAAACCTACTTTCCAAAATGTACTATTTTGAATTATATTTTGTACTGAACAGTTTAGATGCCACAGCCCACTTGATTATTGTTGCTGAATGCCCATCCCTTTATGACCAAGGTGTATCCTTCTTCAAATTGTTACTACAGGATACAGCAGGATAACAAAGCTCATATCATCTCAAACCGTTTTCTAGAACATATGTATCTCTTAAACCTAGATACATAATTTAAAAAATTTGATATGAGTACTTACCATTGAATATACGTCCTACAGCTGGAATGATAATGAAATAATTACTGAGACCCTTGCCAACAAATATGGCCACTGCCGAACAACCCTTTCAAAATAAAAGCCTCTAACTTTACCTAACCGTATAGACTGGCATGAAGTCTATACGTTTAGGTAAAGGCGGAGACTTTTATTTTGAAGTCTCTCGTGTAAGTGAAGTTAGCCACAATAAGAAAGTATTTTTGTCAATATTAAATACAGATAACTTAAATATCAATTAGATAATTAATACAAATGAATAAACATTTTAGGTGGTTATTTACATTGTATAATACTTACTATGCATGTACAAAAAAATACTTTAAACGGAGTACTGCAAAAACAGCAAAAATACCACAATAAATATTTTACATTAATATTTTTTTTAAATCCGCGAAACAGCGAGTCCGCAATAAACGAACCGCGAAGTAGCAAAGGAACACTGCATTTGTAATTCGATCATATGTGTGTTTAAAATGTTTTGGCTCCTCTGTGTATATAACACCTCTAGCATGGGGGTACAGTGGTTAGCGCTACCACCTCACTGCTCCAGACATTTTCTCACAGTAATCCAGTCTTCTCCCAGATTAATGTTTTAGAAAATGTTTTAGGTTCCTGGCATCTGAAATGAGTCCCAGTGTGACTGTGTGCATGTATATAGTGATGGAGAGGCATCCCTTCCAGGGTTGGTTCTGCTGCTGGGTCACTACCCCTGCTATCTTGAATTGGATTAAGTAGGAAAAAAGAAAAAAAAAATATAGTAATCAATATGCTATATTTATGTATAACGAGAGAATCCCTTTTTACACCATGTGCAAATGTTGGACCCCCACTTTTGCAAGAACCATCTGGGATTTGAACCCAGGTCCTCAGGAACCAGTTTGTATTCTCCCCAGGCAACAAATTTAGTCAAGTTGTGTGTTTAAGGTAGTAATAACTGCACACTCCTGGAGATGGCGTTATACAAGGATGATCGGATTATAAATACCTGCAGGGTGTGTGAAGGGATTTACTAATTGAGAAGAGGTGGTACAGTGCAGTTTATGTCTCATTTGATGTGTGGAAAATGGGTCTCAAAGCAGATTATTGGCAAAAAGGGGTGACTGAATTTATCCATAGTGTGAAAGAAGTAGCTGAATTTGTGGGTTTAAATAGTCAGATGCCAAATTAAATGCAGCTTTCAAAAGTTTTTGAAAAAGTTGCATCCTTTGGCCATATCTCCCCCACAGCTGCCCACAGTAGTATCATAGCAACAGAATCTCCATTAAGAATGAACAGTCTGGCTCAGTTTGAAGCAGAACAAATCAAGAAGAAGGTATCAGCAGCCCTCTCCAATGTAAAAATACCTCCTTCCAACCTTGCCATGAAAGGAAGACTATTATGTCCCTGAGCAAAGACCATAATGTCATCATACTGCCGGCAGACAAAAACGAGATGTACGGTCATTCTCAGCACAGCTGATTACAACACCAAAATAACTACACTTCCCAGTGACATTAACACTTATGAGATTTTGAAAAGAAACCCATAAGCAACTACAAGAAAAAGGTTATAGATGCCTACAGCAACTAGAATGGGAAAAAGATAATGACCTTTACCCCAGGGAGGCAATACCCTGCATATAAAGACCTCCAAAGTTACACTAGTACGAATATCCAATAATACCCAACCTCACTCAGACCCCCTGAAGCTGGACCTGTCTTGGATGGGAAAATTGTGCATATGTTACGGGCAATCCATGAAATTAGGCATTGGATAGAATGCCAAAAATGGGACAAAATTGGATAGAAAGCAGAAAATGCTCAAAATGTCACACATTTTCTACTTCTCATTCGGTATAAGGCCTATGTGTTACACAAATGCCTAGAGAAAGTAGAATAACAGACATTTCAGCATTTGCCTTGATGATTAATTAATCACATGACTTTTTTGATGACATCACTTCCTGTAGAGCAGTCGGTTGTGTTTGTTAGGCTATTTATTTGGCATGCTGTTACAAATTACTTTGATTTTAATTTGTTTTAGGACTACTTAATTACTGTCTGAAATTGTTTTCATTTGTTTCATTAATTTGTCCTCTAATTTATATATTTTATCCATTGTATTTTATGTGTACCTAATTAAATTATGGATTATATAATTTAATCAATTAGCTAGCATTTATTAATTAATAAGTAGTATGTTTGTGCTCTTTGGAGTTTCTCATTAAAATCTGTTCCAGTCATATTCACTCAACCATAAGGAAAGGTAAGTGTCTCATTCCTTTACTTTTAATGTTTAACTCATTTTGTGTGCTTGTTTTTTGTTGAGACTTGAAGAAGTTGTGATATGCTATGCTAAGCTAAGCTAAGATAGTAGACGAGTACTGATAATGGTGACCTTTTATTATACAACATGGTTAACTTACTGTTGGTTCAAACAATTTTCACATTAGCTTCCTTTCTATTTCATTTCAGGCTAATATTCAAAATAACTTTTGTTGTTCTACATATCTGTTTGATCAAGCTAGCTAGCTAACATTTTGGTTCACCTCCAGATAATCATGATGTACTTGTGCACAAATCATGATGATATTTGGATTGAGAATCAGTAGCTGTCATAAGCTCGAAGTCTAAATCTAAAAGGCCTATGCTAACAGTATTTTCTGCTGTATACAAATAAAATGTTTTACAACCTTCAGAATACTTAATGTTGTATTTATATCTAATCATGGTGTAGTCATCTTTGTTTTTGTTCTCAGCATTTAGCTAGCTGCTTCTTCGAATTCTAGCTAATCTCTACATTTACTTTTTAGAAGTTATAACGATAAGCTAGGCTACAAGGTCTCTGGTAACTTGTTGTTTTTAGCTATAATCTTCTTTTGGCTTTTCCCTTTTCAAGGGTCACCACAGGGAGTCATCCTCCTCCATCTCACTCTGTCCTCTGCATCTTCTGTCCTCACACCAACTACTTCCATGACCTCTCTAACTGCATCCATATATCTCTTCTTTGTCCTTTCTCTTCATCTTTTTCCTGGTACCTGCATTTCTAACATCCTTCTACCAATATACCCACTGTCCCTCCTCTGGACATGTCATCTCAGTCTGTCCTCTCTAACTTTATCTCCTAGTTGTTTAACCTATGTTGTACCTCTGATGATCACATTCCCAAATTTATCCATCCTCAACATCAACAATACAGAAATGCTATTACTCCAGAAATGTTTTTACAAAAACTTTGGCATTCTTCATGTCAAACATCTACCCAACATTAGTGTTTTGCTTTCATAATGTCTGATCAGCTAAGTTAGCAAGTTTTCTTTTGGGTGGCGTATTGGATTTGTTTTATGTTTCAAACATCTTTTTGCTGCAATCGTGTCTATCTTATTCTTGTAGAGCTACTTTTTGTTAATGATATCGATTGTGCTATCTGCGGATTTAATGTTTGGTGGTGAGAATTATCATATTTTTAACTAACCAGGGCTTTTGGGTTAACTAGAATTGGATTAAAAAGCCTGGAGGTAATAAAAGCAGGAGTGAGTGTATTAAGAATGATTCTTTTAAAGGTCTATCTGAAAAGGCAACTGCATCTCAGTTACTAATAAGTTTAATGACATAGACAAAGATATATGTTAGTGTGAACTGCTAATAATGTGCTAGCTACAGCTGATTCAGTCGATCGGTAATACTGGATTAAGGCTAACAAGTCTAGCAGGTTTGGTTTTAGAGGAGCATCTAACACCTTAATGTTTTAAGCGTGCTTTTCTCTTTTAGGATTCTCAATGCATGCACTATCCAAAAAACTGGTGATAGTGAATAGAAAGCTTTTGACTTGTTTTTTTTTTTAGAATTTAGATTTGTATAGTTTAGATTTGTTAATTTGTATTCAGCATCAGCTCAATTATCTATACTTTTTACTGAGCCTAATACAATAACAATTAAATCAGACCTGTATGTTAAACACATAAAACTACAGTACTATTAGCCAGATCCTGTGCTTTTGCTTAATTTGCAACCTGTTACTGCAGGTTAATTTCCTGTTAATTTGCAAACCTCATCAACCCAGCATCCTCCCACTTGTCCATGAGTGTCTCTTAAATCTTTCTCAAAATCAATTGAAGCCCAGAACCAGAAGTAAATAATTGTAAGGCCTTTGCTATTTTACATTATCAACATATGTTGATGACTAATTTAAATTAAATAATTGTGGCACCTTGGAACTCATGAAATTTGATTTCTCAATACATTTTAAGGAGGAAAAAAATGTCTCAGAATTTGTTTGCTCAGTTCTCTGCGTTCTTAATTAAACTTGTATGAGTCAGACAAGTCAATTCAGCCATATCACAATTCATAATTGTTGGAATGTACCCTCGTTGTAAATCAGGAAAGACATGTATAATACAACATTGATGCATATAATGCCTTATACAATGTGGATTTTCTTGGGGTTTGAAAGTGACTTGAAATTGATGAATTCAATTTATATTATTCCTAATGGGAATAATATGCTTGGTAATTGTTGCTTCGGGGACTCGATGAGCCTTCTGGAATGAATCAATGTCAAATAATGAGGAGGAAAAAACACCCCCAGACTATGTTCATTAAGGAATACAGTTTGGGAACTGGAAAAAAAAAACACCTCTGCACAGTTTTGCACAAATGCACATCATAACTACACATAGTTATGCACAAAGATCTAACAGAAGAAAACAACAAAAGCATGAAGACATAACACTGTGGGGGAGAGAATCTTCACATGCTTCCCTTACAGGAGGAATTGTTTTCAGCCGTGGCCTTGACCATGGAACACTCTGATAGGAGTCTGAATAACAAGATAGCCGATTTGAGCGCCAGACATATGCTTTTTTTTCCAACAGTCTGACTCGTATCCATTTCGCTCAAAATTGTCCAAGTGGCCTCTCAAATGATCCATACTCATCCGCAGATCTGCCAACTTCTCCAAGATCGAACCATTCTCGCGACTAATAGCCACAGTCTGAGTGCCAAGTGATCTACCTAATGTATTGATCAACTCAGGCAGGGTTATTGGGCTTTGGGGAGCTGCCTGAATTTCACAAACTTTCCGATACACCAGGGTAATGCTTAATCCAATCAGCAAAAATCCTGTGATCATAAATCCGAACAGAAATACATCCTGAACATCCACCACGGAAAGAGGTGCCAGGCACACAATGCACCGTTTCTCCCAGGCAACCATAGTGTACCCAAATGCAAACGTTCCGTCAGAGCAAGCAGGCTCCTCCAAACCCAGTCTCCTCATACAGAAGATAGTGTCAATTGCGTTCAGAGACCACTGAATAAATTCCATTTTTCTTTGTTGTGAAGAGAAGCAGGAGAGTCTCTCAAAGCAAGACAGTAGACACAGCAGGCAAGCTGGGGAGATAAGGGAGGAACACAGAGACACGTCTGCTTTCGCCGAGAGCAAGTGTAGAGGCATTTTCATTAGCTTCCATCATAAATCTTTTTGTTTCAACATTTAGATTATATTGAGGGTGTGTATGTTCAAGTACATACTTTGCTAGTTGCTTCTTGTCTCTTATTCCCACATTGTGCCATACTAGGAATACCACTTAGAATACTAATTAAACTGTTCTTAAATGGAATATGACTTACTAATTGTGAATGAGTTTATTTTAAATAGTCATCCTCACTTTCTACTACAGATTAGAATGCTATTACCAATGCAAGAATTTGACATTTACAAGCAGTACACAATTTCATCATAAAAATGTTCAGATTGGCACTTTCAGAAGAATAATTCCTTACTTTCATACCACACTGCCATAGAGGCCATCATTGGGTGAAACCTCTTTGTCTGTAATGTAACTGACAAACCAGCTTTTAAGACTATTAAATCCTTCGAAGTTCAAACATTTGCCTGTTGGAACCTTCGATCATCAATCATCAGCGTCCTAGTTCAGTCACTGAGTTTGAAGAGCGCTCAGTTTAAAGTGGTGTTGGTAGCACCACTTAATAATTTTCAGTATACTACTCAAAAAAAGAGTTAAAGCCTCTGAAATCTTTTTCTAACCTTTCTTCTAACTTGCCTTTGTACCGTTATCCTAGATCTCTGTTGAAAGCACTTTTCCAACCAAGGGGAATCATTAGTGTTACCATGTACTGCTTGTGGCAGAATCCTCAAGGAACCACCAGATGTCATGAAGTCATTAAAATCACTAAAATTAATGTCATGTGTGTGATATAAGATGAATGGTTGTGCCTGAGCAGGTTTAAAATGGTTACTTTAAAGGGATTGATCATTTATCCAAAATCCAGGTACATCAACTAATAAAATGTTAATAATTGATTAAAATTTGTGGTGGGTTTTTTTTTTTTTTTTATCAGCTTATTTACATTTTTAGTGTGTTTAATGTGACAAGGTAAATATTTTGACAGGGTATGTGTCTATAAAATGTGCAGTACATTTCCGTGCTCGAATGCTGGGATGCTCTATTAATCACATATCCATGACTTTTTTAATGGCAGGCTGAAGCCTTTAAGCATTAATGATCTCTTGGCTTCTTTTTACTGACAAAAAACTGTTAGAGACCTGATATGCAACAGGAGCAGCTGTGCAAACCCTACCTCTCCCATTCCTCCATTTTACATTTAGTCTCTAAACAGACCTTGTTGCCACCCCCTCTCCCCTCTGTGTGAAAAGGGTCAGGCCAAAGGTGAGAGATGACTCTTCATCTGCCACCTGTCTCCATCATGTTTAGCTAAATCATATTTAAATGTGCTGAGGAAAAGAGCTCCCCAGTGGCAGGGTGGAAATAATGTGGGTAACAAACTGTTGCATCATACTTTAATGCAGATTAATCAAAAGTGGCAGGACATGGTGCCATTTTTAGAGAGAGGAAAATATGGATAGTGAATGAGGCACAAAGTGATTAAGGTTACAGCTTTATCAAGTTTTGCACCATTGATTTAACTGGTTGACTAGTTATTTATAAGTCGTCAACTTCTGTTATGACCGAAACAAGTTTAACAGTAGAAAGCCTAGGATTTCATAACTGCTAGAATGGCCATAGCAGCTATTGTGACTGAATTTTGCATGCTTATTTACTAATGATAGACAGATTAATTGGCTGGCTGATTATTGTCATTTTAGGATAATCACCATCAGCTGATACTTGCACTCAAAAGGCTAATATTGAATAATAGTGAAGAACAATTTGCATCTCATAAAATGGGACCACCGAGTAACTAACGAGATGCTGACAGAACATTCAGTGACTGTGGGCCCATTATGAGAAGATGAAAACTGTTTCCAGTATTAAAACCTGTTGCTCTCAACTGGGAGTGGGATGAAAGACAAAAAGGTTCAAGCACCACTGGATGTATACTTTCATTATGGCCTTTCAGAGTATAAATGCTCAGAACATTTCTGTGCTTTGTAATGTTAATTTCATAATGTCTGGGTGGGTGGCTTGCCTCACATCTTTTCAAAACCAAAATGAGTCATTAATGTTATTAAATGTTGCGGCAAACGAATAAGGTAAATCCTATGGAGAAGAAAGTTCACATGGGGAGAAAATTCAGAATGCATTCAGAAGTACACTCACTTCTGAGCATGCTGATCAGTTGCCGTTGCTGAATAAGTTAATGCATTGAACATACATTTGAGGATGCAATGAAACGTGCTCGGTTTACATAAGACAAGTTGGTAAACACTGCAATGTTGCCAGGTTTGCACAGAACAGGTTGGTTATGCTTGTTAAGAACTGATTATTTTTTTATATTTTTTACTTTAATTGATTATTGTGTTTGTTGGTTTTATTTTGCCCCTGTAAGCTTAATTTGCATACTTTGAAAAGATTTTGGTTAGGCACAGTTTAGACATTTAAAGGTGATGTCACAGTGAGAAAATGTGTTATTTGCGAATGACTTGCGGCGAAAAAAAATTGGATCTTCGTGATACGTTCAGCGTATACATTCTTTTTACGTCCGCACATGTTCACATCTTCTGCAAATGCAAACTCTAATGAAACTCTGAGTACGCAATACGGCCGCCATTCCTTCGCCACATTATTCACACGTTTCTGTTTTACGTTAGCATATTTCCGCAACGGTTTGCTGACAACGATTGTGGCGCATGTATTAAGAATATATTGGTCATAAAACGTTCATGTTGCGATTGAACTATGAATGCACCAATTAACATCATTCTTCCGAAATCTCCTGGACCCCTGCTGTGTGAGATTAACCCTATGAGCCCGATGCACACACCGTGTGTAAAAAAAACACACCTATTCTTCTCAGTTAAATATCTCTGGAACGGTACGTCGCAGCGGGATGAGCCGCATGTTGTTGGAAAGGGTGGAATCAGCTCTTTCCAACATTTTGCAGCAGTTGTCTGTACACTGATGTGCTGCTGAGAAAATAATTTTCAAATTTGTCAATTTTTTTAGTTTATCCAGTTGGCAAACAGTGCTGTCACCACATTACTGTAAGTTAAATTACTCACGAACCCACAATCGCACCGACATGATACACATACCAAATGAAAGAGCAGAAACGTAGCTCTCTAATGATACCCGGCACTCGTGCCATATCCCAAGAAAATCAGCAATCAATCAGGTTATAAATGCGGAAGAAATATATGACTTGAAAAATATATTAGTTGATATTTCTACCAAACCAGGCTGGGAAAAGAATGGACACTTCCTGGCATTGCCCAGTCTGTGATCTTCCACTG
>JAVSBU010348379.1:0-10204 GCA_033118015.1 Loricariichthys derbyi | reverse complement strand
ACAACCCTCACCATTTACCCGGGCTTGGGACCGGCACAAAAGATACACTGGATAGTGATCCCTAGTGGCTGGTTTAGATAAGACAATGAATAATTGTATTTTAAACTATTACATTCCTACCATTCTGGGCTGTTCCATATTTATAGGTGCCTGAAATTGGCTTTTGAACACTTCAGGCTTGATGACAATAGGTGATAAATCACACTGCTTGCCTTTTGACATCAAAGTGTCAGCTCTTGGGAGTAAAACCACTCGGCTTTTGTCTTAACCCATTGTGATTCAAGTTATCCTAGTGAAAAATGTGATTGCTAAAGCACATATAATTATTAGGGGTGTCAAAGTATTTCCAAAGAGGGACAGATTTTACTTAAATAATCAAGTGTCTAATGAACCTTTGATATAAATTGGAATTGCAATCCATGGCTTATTGTTCAATATCAGTTCCCCACCTCATAGTCATGTTATAAAATTTAGTGGAAAGCCTTCTAAGAAGTGTAAAGCTTGCTGTAGCAGCACAGGAGGATTAAATTCCATAAACGAAAATTTTAAATTAAATTTGCATGTAATCCAACCAAGGTACAATGAACCATTAGATGATGATTACGGTTCATTTCAGGGTCAAAACAGGTTTGTTTGTACATATCACACAGTTCTGTATATACTGTGTCATGCAAACTGAATAGTCTCATATTTCCATCAAACAAATAGTTACCTATACATGCACCTCCTCTCTAAGGGAAAGACAACATGGCAAACAGAATGGCCAGATATGATTGAGTAGATTATGTAGGATATTCACCCAGCAGCCAATCAATTAGGTAAAATCTTCAGTTTTCTGATTTTGGTGAGTGAATTGTAGACTCAGTTACCTAGTCTTAGCTTACAGGAATGGCACCCGGTGAGATCTGCTGGAACCCACCTGCTTTTGGTTTGATTTGTGTGTTCAGAGAAAACTTGTTACCTCACAGTCCTAAATCATACAACCTATCCCAGTAGCTGAAACCCACATAAAGGTAAAATACCATTGAATTCAAATCAATAGAAGCCTTTAATATAAAATAACTGGGAATGCCAAAGTGAACAAAAGTTCCCAAGGTCTACTTACTCACGCCTCAAAAGAAGAGAGGCCCGTAAGTGCCAATCTCCATAGTCACACATTTCACATTGCGGCTCTAATCTGATCAGCTTTGGCTCATATCAGCAGGGTGCACTCTCCTCATATGCTCAAAGAGATTGAACATCTCCACCAAGAGTGCCTGAAGTGATGAGGACCTCTGGTACCCTGCTGCTCCTGGCAATGCATCCAAAGAGAGAAGGTGTGTGAAAGAGAGAGGGAAAGAATGAAGGCCAGAAGCGAAAAAGGAGAGAAAGAGCAGGAGAGGGAGTACACTGCTTATCTGTTTGATTCAAAACAACGGTGGGATGTGATTCAGACACAATAGCCATGCTAATGGGTTTAGTGTCCTGACTATGGTACAAGATTACAGTAGGGTTTGCCTAGTGTTTGACATTAAATGCAAAGCTAATGTGTACAGTGGAGAAAGGCAAACAATAAAGCACAGCATCATAGATAACCAAAACAATACAAAGGTCATTTAACTATAGGACTGTTTCCTCAAATACATGAACTGTGTGTATTTATTTTAATTGGCCATTACTCTAAATGCAACGTTACACATCACTTCTAAATAAAGTCTGTTTGTTTATTTAATGTCACGTTCAGCATACATGGCTATTCAATGGCAGATGCAAGGTTACATTAACACATAAGGTTATATCAAAACTAGTCATACATACTCAGTTTGGCCAGTGCAGCATAATTAATTAACCTAACGCATGTCTTTGGACTGTGGGAGGAAAACAGAGTAAAGCCACATAGACACCAGGAAGACATGAAAACTCCACACAGGTGGAGTGCCAAGATGTTATTTCGGCCACATTCATGCTAACAGGTTTGTAATATGAACCGGGTCTCCACAGACAAACAGTGGCAGTGGACTGGGTTGTTCTGAACATCTGACTAACTCTCAATATATGACGTCTTCATATGTCCTCAGCTCCTCAACAAGTCGGCAATGTTCAGTCCTACATTCTTAAAACAAAGTCCATATAAAATTTCGCTTGCAGCCACCACTGACTAACTCCAACAGACACCAGCATTGACCAACATCAGTTCACTACCTCATAGTCATGTTATAATATTTAGTGGAAGGCCTTCTAAGCAGTTTGAAGCTTGCTGTAGCAGCACAGGAGGATTAAACTCCATAAACACCTATGTTGCTGGGTGAACTACACTAAATAAATCAGAAACTACTTTTAAATTTGCATGTAATCCAACCAAGGTACAATGAACCATTAGCAGATGATTATAGTTCATTTCAAGGTCAAAACAGGTTTGTTTGTACATATCACACAGTTCTGTATATACTGTGTCATGCAAACTGAATAGTCTCATATTTCCATCAAACAAATAGCTACCTATATGCCAGATATGATTGAGTAGATTATGTAGGATATTCACCCAACAGCCAATCTATTAGGTAAAATCTTCCGTTTCCTGATTTTGGTGAGTGAATTGTAGACACAGTTACCTGGTCTTAGCTTACAGGAATGGCACCCGGTGAGATCTGCTGCTGCAGGAACCCACCTGCTTTTGGTTTGTCTTGTGCGTTCAGAGAAAACTTGTTACCTCACAGTCCTAAATCATACAACCTACATCCTTGGCACGTAACAATCAGACAGACAGAATATAATCACCTCTAGTCGCGAGAACAAACTGGGACACGCTCTAGTTTACCCGCGCAAAAGGTCCCGGATGACGTAAATATGCGCAGTTTTACTCTTTCCGCTATTTCCTGTCAAAATAAGGGTCGAAATATATTGTTACAAGACAAGAAAAACTCAGACAGCAGTTTGATCTGTAATTTTCGGAGGGCTTTAAACATAAGCATTTCAAAGAAAAAAAGTAAACGCTAATATTTCTGCTTTAATTCTTTCTTTATTTATTTATAAATGTAGATTTTAGTAAGATTTAATGCACGTTAAGGCTTTCATTTACAAATCGAGTGCGAATGTTCTCTAAGACAGACAGTTACATGAACAGAATGATTATTTTCAAAAGCAGATATTTACTGAATCATTTATCAGGATAAAAATCTGTAAGCACCTTCAAATATCATCCTTTGTATGACATCTGTTACAGTTTTAACGATTTAGGACCAAAAAGAACAAAAACTACCCTACTGATGATGTCCCAATTCTACCAGGCATTTTTCATAGTGCAGAAGCACATATTGATGGAATTATATAGTAATGAATAAACTTTCAACTGTAATTGTTTATACTATCTCTTAAAATTATTAAGATACATCCTTTATTATATTTTACATAAGAAAATACAAATTTTAGAGTTTACAAGGTGATGTTTTACACAAGGGTAATAAAGCCGAAGAGCAAATAATGAGTCAGAAGCCTTTAATATAAAATAATTGGGAATGCCAAAGTGAACAAAAGTTCCCAAGGTCTACTTGCTCACGCCTCAAAAGAAGAGAGGCCCGTAAGTGCCAATCTCCATAGTCACACATTTCACATTGCGGTAGTAGCCCATCTGCTTTTGGTTTGACTTGTGCATTCAGAGATGCTCTTCTGCATACCTTGGTTGTGGTGAATGATTATTTGATTACTGTTGCCTTTCTATCAGCTCAAACTAGACTGGCCATTCTCATCTGACCTTTGGAATTAACAAGGTATTTTCACCCAGTGACTTGCTACTCTGTTGGATATTTTCTCTTTTTCAGACCATTCTCTGTAAACCCTATAGAGATGTGTGAAACATCCCAGTAGATCAGCCTGTCTAGTGCCAACAAACATGCCATGTTCAAAATCACTTAAGTCTCATATTTAAATGCACTGTGCTACCAAGTGATTTTTGTGACTGAGGCAGTGTAATGGGTAAAAGTGGCTGGTGAGTGTGTATAGCTGAGAGAGAAAATGAGAGAGAACACTTAATCTAAAGAAATTGCATACATATTTATAATTAATAATAGTACAAATTATTTAATTTAAATCATACTATAATTTTTAATGAAGAATGAGTAATGACAATATGCACATAAATTCATTGCATTCAATTCCTACACTGAGATTATACGTGTTGAATGGAAGAGTAATTGAATCATACCTATAAAGCAGCACCACTCATTTTAAAACCCTACCTTGGAAGACAAGCATATTAAGTATAGAACGTCCTGCATAAAATCCATAGTAGGTCCTCCAGCTCTACCCTGTGAAAAATAGAGTATAAATTTTCAGATGTGAGGCTCCTCTTTGTTTGTATTTGGAGAAGGCTGTTATTCCTTCTAATCCAGCACCGAGTCATTGGAGTTCCATTTCTGTGCAGACTCTACATAAGGATTCAGAAGTTCTTCTCGGCCCCAGTCACTGTCCATAGCTATTTGGTCACCGAAGGTTCATAAATAGAGCCAAGGAAATGATGACGCTGCTTAATACCAAGAACGGCAGCCAGGTTTTCAAAAAGCTAGCACAGCTGTAGAGAGAGATAACAGAGAGGCTGTGAGTTGAGATGGAGAAGATGAATATAGTTAATAAGCAGGATAAAAGGAACAACAATATACAGGAAAAAAACATGAAACAGTGCATTAACTTACGCAGCTTATAAAATCATATATAGATGTAAACCAGCTCAAAAATATGATAATCCTGGTCAAAACTCCAGTTTTGATAAGTCTATTAAAGGCATAGAAAATTTAAATTCTGACCTCTTCCTTTTTCCATTTCCCATCTCATTAGTAAAACTGATATGTTGAAAATAGGTTTGCATTGCAAGTTTAAACAGTCAAACCCTGTTATTCAAATCTACCGTCTTCAGTTAATGGGAGCCTTATTTCCATTCCTTTGAGAAATCCCTATGTGATTCCTGTATCTAATCTAATAATAGACTGACTAATCGGGCCGATTAATGTGGTTTTGAGATAATTGGCATCTGCGCTCACAAGGCCAATTTTCAGAAATAGTAGAGAAAATACAGGGAATCTGCCTTTCTGCATTACAATTTACAGCTCATAAACCCGGATTACTGAGTGACTAAAAAACAGAGATGCTAAGAGAGCATTCAGTGAGGGCAGGGCCATTTATGAGAAGAAGAAAACTTTGTTTCCACCTTTACAACTTGATGCTTTTATCTGGAACTGGGATTTAAAAAGGAAAGATGCTACATTGTTTATTTACACACTTTTTGTTTACCCCCAGAAAGGAGATTGTTATCTAGTAATAAACTTTGTTACATGCAATAAAACCTATGTACGTACATTTATAATTTAAATGTTCATTTAAGTTCACCAATTTTGTGTCATTTAGTATTAGTTTTACCAGCTGCAAAACAGAAAAATTATATTATCATTTCTAAGCTCTCTAAGTATTGTCATTGGCCATTAAAAAGTCATAACTTTCTGATTAGTTTTCCTGTCTGTCTGTTTTTTTTTTTTTTGCAGAAGGTTGAGGTTTTGCCTGTATAATCTACAGGGACTCCTTCATCACTTATTTCAACACACAGTCCCTGCTGTCTCACTGCTGTCTCTTCCCACACTAAATGTTAGGATATTAAATTTAAATTACAATATAATTAACTACTGAATCAAACAAAAGCAAAGGGCGTAGAGTTTAGAAGGCAGTGGAAGCATATTCCATTATTTAGAGGATCAAACGGGTCAGAGTTAGGGTTAGAGCAGACCTGAAAATAAGAAAGATAATTTACCACTTTTTACAATGGGAGAAAATTAATATTGAGAAAAATTAGGTTTGAGTTACCTGTGGTTCGGTCCTCCTACACAGTTTAGATTTTTTCATCTGGCCCCCTTTAGAAATGAATTGCCCAGCCCTGGGTTATAGGGTGTTGGTAATAAAATTAGGGCTATCTAAGTTATTGTTTTAATGATTCATCAGTGCAGTGCCCCCCTTTTCCAGATTTGGTACATTTTCAAGCCCCTCTATCATGTCTTTTACACAAAAGTTTGATGTTTACCTATAAAATATCTGGGGCAACTACAGACTGCGATGTACTTTTGTTCAAAGACGATGCTCTTGTTAAGGCACACTAAAAGCACTGCGTGCCTTATAATGCACAGAGGAGTCAGATAACTGTAAGAGATCAGATTTTGGATTCATGCACTTCAGTAATGTGATAACCTAATGTAATCAGTAATGTGAATCAGTTTGTAATTGCATTTCTCTTTAGACTGACTGTGTGTGGAGAAGCTGTTAGTGAGTTGGCGAGCCACAAACGTTTTTAACCAAGTGGCTTACATACATGCACTGGTCACATTATTAGGTACACCTAGTACTGGGCAGGATCCATTTCGTCTTCAGAACTACCTTAATTCTTCATCAACGTTTTCCAATCCTCTATTGTCCAATTTTGGTGAGGCTGCCATATGACTGGCTGATTAAATATTAGTGTTAATAATCAGTTAAAGAGGTGTACCTAACGAAGTGGACAGTAAGTATATATACAGTAGAACTATTCAAATGTAACCATTTTAAAATATAGTGAATATATATATATATATATATTCAAATATCGGTGGCATATTTCTATTGTACTCTTATAACAGAGTGTGATGCTCTGAGCAATGTACTGGGAAACCTCACAAATACTGTTTTAATAAAAGCAGAGGTGGAAGAAATACACAAATTCTTTACTTAAATAAAATTACTACTGATTTGGGTAAAAGTATAGCTTATATACTCACGGGTCAAAAATTAAGTACATGGGACTGAAATGTACCTAATAGTAACATCACTACGAATTCTAATGAGAATTTCATGTAGACTGTGATTTTTGCTTTGCTGGCCCTATGCTTCGATCCAGCTACAACTTCAGCTACTTCCTTCACACTAAGGCTTTTGGCACACCCAACTGCAATTGCTCCTTTTTGCAAAGCATTAACATCTGCTCTGTGAACCATTTTCCACACATCGAACAAAACATTCACTGCAGTGTACCACCACTTCTCAATCTATGATCCTGAAGTTACTACTATATGAAACACGCAACGTGACTAATTTTTGGTTCCAGGCAGAATATTTTAATCTAGTAGAAGTATAAAAGTGCTATTAAATGTACTTAAATAAAAAAGTAAAAGTGTTTATTTAAAAAGGCTTTTCTTACTCAATTGAAAGAGGATGTCAGAAATAATCAAGTATAGATACCTAAAAATACTGAAATACTTGGTTATCTGAAAAACTGACGTACTTTGTTACTTATCACTTCTGAATAACAGTACATGATGAAATTGAAGCCAGCAAACTTGACATAATTTTATACCTGACACAAATGTTTCTAGTCCCCTTCTCATTAAGTGTGAGGTTCCAAGAAAAAAAAAGTAATACACTCAATATGTAAGTCCTTCCCTTTAAATCCACTAATGTTATCAAGCTTCGAATCATCCATATACTCTTGCTTTTTATTCACAGTATTGTTAATGATGTTGGTTCTATATGCTCACTCCTCTAATTTGTTGACCAGTTTTGTTCTAGTTTCCCATGTTAGTTATGCCATGGCCTACCATTTCTCATTTTACCAACAAAGACAGCTGCACAGAGCAAGCTTGTTGATTTCTAAGAAAAATAATGGTTATTTGTTTATTAGTTTTATTTAATGTTGCCTCAGCATCAATGGCTATATTCATAACAGACACAAGGTTATATAAACACACATTACATGGGCCAACTTAGAATGACCAATCACCAATCAACACATGCCTTTAGAATGTGGGAGGAAACCAGAGCACCACAGGTGGAGTACAAGGTCAGGAATGAACGGGGGATGCTGGAGCTATGATAACAGTTAAATAAAACAAAGTTTAGTGTAAGCTTCGGCAAAATATAGACCTTCAGTTACAGCTTTAAATCAGGACATCAGGCCCAGAAAAAAGAATTTAATGACACTAATATGTCATTGGACAGCTTTTAGCTTTGATCACGTGGCACACATTTGTTGTGGCATCGTTTCCACAAGCTTCTACAATGTCACAACATTTATTTCTGTCCAGAGATGCATTAATTTTCCCCAAAGATCTTGTATTGATGATGGGAGATTTGGACCCACTGCCTTCTCCAACACATCTCAAATATTCTCAATGGGGTTCAGACCTGGACTCTGTGGTGGCCAATCGATGTGTTAAAAACGATGTTCCTGAACCACTCTTTCATAATTTGAGGCTGATAAATGCTGGTATTGTTATCTTGGAATATACTTGTGCCATCAGGGAAGAAAAAAAATCACTTGATGGAATGGTTCAGTATATTCAGGTATCAGCTGACCTCATTCTTTGGGCGTTGGATTCTAATATAATATATTTTTTGTCACTTGTTTCAGAAATTGAAACCCATATATTATATAGATTCATTACACATATAGTGAAACATTTCAAGCCTTTATTTCTTGACATTTTGATGATTGTGACTTACAGATAATGAAAACCCAAAATTCAGTGTTTCTGAAAATTAGAATATTACAGAAGATCAACAGTAACGACGCACAGACAAATCCTAGACATCAGCCACAAATGTCACATTCCTCGTTTCAAGCCCCTCCTGAACCAGAGACAACGTCAGAAACTTCTTACCTGGGCAGTGAAGAAAAAGAACTGGACTGTTAGTCAGTGGTCCAAAATCCTCTTTTCAGATGAAAGTAAATTTTGCATGTCATTTGGAAATCAAGGTCCAAGAGACTGGAGGAAGAGTGGAATCCATGTTGCCTGAAGTCCAGTATGAAGTTTTCACAGTCAGTGATGATTTGAGGAGCCATGTCATTTGCTGGTGTTGGTCCACTGTGTTTTCTGAATTCCACAGTCAACAGAGCCATCTAGCAGGAAATTTTAGAGCACTTCATGCTTCCTTCTGCTGATAGGATTTATGGAGATGCCGATTCCTTTTCTAGGACACTGCCAAAGGTACCAAAAGCTGCTTCAATGACCATGATATTACTGGGCTTGATTGGCCAGCAAACTCACCTGATCTGAACCCCATAGAGAATCTATGTTGTTTTGTCAAGTGGAAGATAAGAGACACCAGATCCAACAATGCAGGTGACCTGAAGGCTGTTATCAAAGTAACCTGGGCTTCCATTAAACTGAGCAGTTTGCAATTCATGCAAAAGGAGGAACAAGCGAGTACCATATTTTCAGGAATATAAAGCACAGTATCAATGAATGGATCTACTTCCATATATAATGCACATCGGATTATGATAAGGCACATTCAGCGAAACAAAACAGTGAGATAAGTCAAACTTTATTCAACTCATTCACAAAAACTCTCAACATTGTTCAGTTGTAACATAAAATACAAAACAATACACTCACTTTTTCAGTTAATTCCTCTTCCACAAATCCATCAAATTCATCATAATCAGTGTCTGAGGTAAACAGTTGGGCGATCAGTCATGTCTGGATCTCTCTCGCCATTATCTGAATCAGTCTCATTGCTGTTACTTAGTTGTTTAGTGATGAGCCCAGCCTTTGTGAAAGCTCGAATAGAGTCGAATAGAGACTGTAAATACGCTTCTACCTGCTGTTCTCTGTTCAACAATCCACTGTTCAAGTTTGTCCTCTAACTGTGGCCATCTCACTTTGTTCCCTTGGAAACACTGTTTGATCTTCTTTACTTGGAGCAGGTCATCTTCTTGCTTCCTCCACTTCTGCACCATTGATTCATTAATGTTGAATTCTCTTGCATCTGCTCTATTCCCGTGTTCTACAGCGTATCTGATAGCCTTGAGTTTGAAATCCGCTTCCTAGGCATGTCTCTTAACAGGCGCCATTTTGGGGTCCTAACAAACACATTGTAACATTATGTTGAAGTACATTACGTATTACTCTGTGAGGCCCCTGACTACTAGCTGCAATGCTCCAACAATCCATCAAGCACTTTGGCTTCGTAGCTTACCAAAGCCATTCTAAAACATTTTGCCAGATTTTTGAGCACCGTGTACCACATAAAATCGGTTCGAGGTCAGTAAACACAACTAGAATTCATACATAAGGTGCACTGGATAAGGCAAACTGCCGATTTTTTTTAATCAAATTGAAGTATTTTAAGTGCACCTTATAATGGAGCTTATTCAGTGGACTCTGAACGCAATTGACACTATCTTCTTGATGAGAAGACTGGTTTTGGGGGAACC
>JAVSBU010348358.1:0-10205 GCA_033118015.1 Loricariichthys derbyi | reverse complement strand
CCCCTCCCCGATACGTGCTGAGGTGTCCTCTTTTTCACCATCTCAGATCTGGTCACCCTATGGACTATAGATTATGAAATCCCTAAATTCCTTGCAGTTGTACATTGAGAAACGTTGTTCTTAAACTGTTCGACTATTTGCTCATGCAGTTATTCACAAAGTGGTGAACCTTGTGCCTGCTTGCGAACAATTGAGCCTTTCAGGATGCTGTTCCCTTTATAGCCAATCATGACACTCACTTGTTTCCTATTAAACTGTTCAGCTGTGGAATGTTCCAAACATGTGTTTTTTGAGCATTCATCAACTTTCCCAGTCTTTTGCTGCTCCTGTCCCAACTTTTTTGGAACGTGTTGCAGACAGTGAATATTTGCAAAAAACAATGAAGTTTATTCTGTTTGAACATTACATATCTTGTCTTTGTAGTGTATTCAATTAAAGATGTGTTGAAAAGAATTTGCAAATCATCATATTCTGTTTTTATTTACGTTTTACACAATGTCCCAACTTCATTGGAATTGGGCTTGTACAAGTGTGCCTAATGGGCGGTTGAGGCTCTCGTTATGACTTTATGATAAGGCACTTGGCCTGGAGATAGGGACAGTGGTATGGGAATAAGAAAAAACTGACCAAATGAAGTCAGGAGGGTTTTGGTTCACAAGAAATTATATGTCAGACTAAAATATAATGGTGGTCTTAATGCTGTTGAAAAAACCCTATTAAGTTATACATAATGGTTTACGGAGGTGTGAACTCGAAACCAGGACCAGAACAATAGCAAATTATCATTTGATAAAAGTATATAAACTTGAGGTCTCTCAGAGATCAGTCACTCAATCACTCTTTGGAACGAGTCAGTCTGTTGCATGATTTGCTAAACTTTCAATAAACTACGTACAACCCCAAAGCAGAAAAAACCTGGGACAGTTTGGAAATTGCTAATTAAAAACAAAAGAAAACAAAAAAAATATTTTACATTTACTTTTTATTTTTATTTCATTGCAGAGAGTATGACCCCAAGATGTTTCATGTTTTGTTTTGTCAATTTCATTGTATTTGTTAATATACATCCTTTCCTACATTTCAGGGATGTAATGCATTCCCAAAAAAGCTTGAATAGTAATTTACCACTTTGTAATGCTGCCTGTACCGTCTTCTTCAGCAGGACACGGTTTTGCATTGTCTTGTAAAAATCCATGGACGTACTTGGAAAAGATTTCATCTTGAAGGCAGCATATTTTGCTCTAAATTCTTAATTATACCACAGTTAGTTTCGACCAACAATCTAATTGGCTTAGAGACATTCTGGAAGTGACATTAGTACCCGATAATGCCACTCTGACCGAAGCACTATTACTAGCCTACGCCATATAACTGGTAACCTAGCACCAATGTTAGCCATAACAAAGCAGTAACTTTATAATGATACAAGTCAAAGAAATGAGTTTATTAAAAAGCTTATAAAATCTAAGGGATTTGAAAACCTTTATTTTGATTTAAATGTGGAGGGTGGAGCTATTAATTAGCCGCCTGAAAAGGAATTGGAGGAACTGGAAAGAGAAAAAAAAAAGTAATTACTGTAAATCAGATGTCCTGTGTTCTTATTGTAGCTGCTTCTTCGGTTCCATCACCTCAGTTTTGTTTTTATTTCTTTTCTTATTTTCTTCACAAAGACGTTGTTTGCTGGTTTTAAAGTCTGTGTCTTTCATTAAACACCGTACGTGGCAGATCAAAACTTCATATCTGGCAAGTCCAGTTCTTCACCAGATGAAGCCACCGATAAACTATAGCTCAATTTAAAATTTCTGACTGATTAACACTGACAAGATTAACATTAAGAGCTTCACCATCCAAATTCATAATAACTAGTTGAGTAACGTAAATTATAAAGCGATGCTAGACTTTCGTTAATGCCGCAATCTCAGTCCGATTAGGAATCATGTTCCTCGACTGAAGCCCACAGTCTGATGGTGTTTTAATTGCCGAATGCTAAGAGAATGGAACTATTTTATAAATAGTTTTTTAATCTTTCAATCTAACAATAAACAGCAATAACGGAATTGTGGTTCTGCTCTTCAGCACAAGAATCACAACAGTGCCAATATCTGATGTTAAAGCACTCCCACTCGTTGTATTATTGCTTAATTAAATTGCTTAATTAACCAGACCCTGATTATAGCACTTGTTGCTGTTAACAGTTTGGGTGGTCTAATGGTCTTGGACCTGATATTTTGAAAAATATGATCTTGAATATTGATTTGTTAGCTTTGCACTCTTTCACTTTACTGGTTGAATTCCTCCAGATTCTATGAATTGTGTTCCCGCTGGCGCATGAGTTTTCAGTTACTAGCCGTTTTCATCCTGCCTTGTTGTGTGCGTGTGAGTGTAGGCCTGTGCGTGCTCTTACTGCCCTCTATTGGCCTGAAGTGGTCATGGCTTCCGTGGACGCTCGTATGTTGGAACAAATCTGGTTCTAGATCGGTCTTCTTTGCCTGTGTGCCTATTTAGGTACAGCATTTGCATTCATCAAACGCTGGGATGTTCTGTCTGTTTCTCAGTGTCCCACACTTGAGTTTGCTCCGTTTTCTACGTCCCATGAGTTGAAGTTCAATATGCCAGCCTGCCGTGGATTCAAACTCTGCTTCCCAAGTTCTAAGATCAAGGCCCCAAGCTTCATGTTACAAGATATGAAGTTCCAAGGTTTGGAAGGTCCCAGTCCCTAGGTCCAAAACATCCCGGCTCTCAAGGTCATGTCACTGCAACACTTGTACATTCCTTACCATGAATTGTTAAAGGATATTACACACCGTATGTCATAAGGGGACGAGAATACGGAGGACCCAAGTGCAGAATTTCAGAACTTGGGGACCCAGGAGGGGTTAAAACAGAGCTAAAGGGAGAGGTGATGGTCAGCGCATAGGAAACAAGTGCTGGCCCTGCTGATGATCCTGTTACCTTCAGGATGACCCCTACCACTAACCCTCTACAAAAGATTAATGGATTACCTACAAAGGATTAATGTTACCTGCTGACCATGGGGGATAGGCAGGTGACAACACCTATAGGAAATAGGGAAACAGCAATGCGTGGCCTAGTAGCTGAGAAGTGAGGTTCTTCTACTGCTGGGAAGGGTGAGTAGCACATAGCGTTAATAGGGCTAGCTCAATTACAATCTACTTTAGGGCTTGTGTAAAAATCTGATGATGTTTTAGGCTCTACAAATGCAGACATATCAACAATTCTAAGAAATATCAACAATTCTAAAGGGTGGCACAGTGGTTAGTGCTTCTATGTTACCTTAACTTGTGTCTCTAAAATGTTGCTATGTGTGTGTCTGTGTGTGTTTGCATGTGATCTGTGATAGACTGGCATATAGGGTTGGTTCCTGGCATGTGTCCTGTGCTCACCTTTTGGAGTTTTTTTTTTTTTTTTTTACCATTCCTAATCCTTTTTAACCCAATTTTATTTCTCTTCATTCCCCAAGGAAGAACTATCAGCAAACTTGAGGTACAGAAGTTGATTTTATATCTATGATATAAATCTATAGGATACAGAGAGCATGGCTTTATTTGTATATTACTGAACTGTACACATAATTATCATTACATAACAAAGCATGAACTACATTGACTACATATTAAATAATATCCTAAATAAAAGTACAATCCAACATTTTAATATTTACATCTACATTTGCCATTCCATACACATAAAATATAATGCCAAAATACCAGAAATAAATTCCTTTAAGGCTCAGCAGACTTGCTCCTAAGCAACAATTTTTTAGTTATTATTCTTTTGACGCTCCATTTCTATAGATTTAATCTACTAATTAATGTTGTTCAAGACTGAATAACCTGTTAAAATGAATAAACTGCTAGAACACAATTTTCTTCATTTATATAGGAGTACATATGTAAGTATACACGTAAGTATAACCTTTGCATGCTCATAATAAATTGTGTCACCTCTCAATCAGCACAGCCATTGTTCCCAGCATTGTGTTCAATGAAAACTTTTTACTAGTATAATAAGCAATGGTGCTTGAAAGGTTGCGAACCCTTTAGATTTTTCTATAGCGCTGCATAAATGTGACCTAAAACCTCATCAGATTTTCTAAAAGTAGACAGAGAACCTAGTTAAACAAATGAGACAAATTATTATACTTGGTCATTTATTTATTGAGGAAAATGATCCAATACTACATATTAGTGAGTGGCAAAAGTATGTGAACCTTTGCATTCAGTATTTCACACTGGCTTGGAGGAATTTTATCTCATTCTTCCATACAGAACAGCTTCAACTCTGGGATGTTGGTGTGTTTCCTCACATTAACTGCTTACTTCAGGTCCTTCCACAACATTTCGATTGGATTCAGGACTTTGACTTGGCCATCCCAAAACATTAACTTTATTCTTCTTTAACCACTCTTTGGTAGAACAACTTGTGTGTTTAGGGTCGTTGTCTTACTGCATGACCCACCTTCTCATGAGATTCAGTTCACGGACAGATGTCCTGACATTTTCCTTTAGAATTCTCTGATTGAATTCAGAATTCATTGTTCCATCAAAGATGGCAAGCCGTAATGGCCCAGATGCAACAAAACAAATAAATGATCAAGTATACTATTTTATCTCATTGGTTTAACTTGATTCTCTTTATCTACTTTTAGGACTTCTGGTGAAATGTTGATGTTTTAGGTCATTTCTATGCAGAAATATAAAAAAATTCTAAAGGGTTCACAAACTTTCAAGCACCATTATGGACTTGCTAGTGTGAATGGTATAAGCATAATCTTAAAGTTAAAACTAAATACAGAAATATAATGGCCTACTATTACACACTGATAAAGTTAACAAATGCAATGAATAATCACTAATCTACTTGTTTTCCTTATAAATATTCAGGGAGACAGCAGGGGAGTACAGCAGTTAGCGAGGTCACCTCACAGATCCAGAGATTCCCTGTTTGATCCCAACCCCAGACACTGTTACACTGTCTGTGTGGAGTTTGTATATCCTTCCTGTGTCTGCACGGGAAAGTACTCTGGTTTCCTCTGACATTCCAAAGATATGCGTCATGTTAACTGGTCACTCTAAATTGGCCCGGTGTGAATCTGACCAGTATCAAAATAGCTGTGTTTCTATTATGAACATTGATGCTGAAAGTGACAGATTGCAACTGATTGCAAACTGGAACAGAACACACAGTTGTCATAGTATAGTTTAGTTACAAACACTGAGCAGGACACAAAGTTCAGTCTAAACGATCTGAAATTTGTGCATAAAATACAGTATGAAACATAAAAGATAAAAGTGACACCTTATTTACTTCAAGGCCAACACAGGAGTGACAATATTACCTTGTTACCAGAAAATCTTTGTTCTTTCAAAATTGCGACAGCTTTATATAACCAACAGGCTTAAATACCGCTGTGTGTATACTAAGCAAAATGTCAATACAGTAATGACATATAAATGGTGGTTCTATTTAGTACAACAGTGTGTGGTTTGAGACAAAGTATACATAATTCGTTCATGCACTCATACACTGCATTCAAGCAGTGTACTAATTGATCACAGAGATGGTTGGGGTAATTTCACACACTTTTTTGTGGTATCTCCACCCATCAAAATGCATGTTCCACCATCCAAAGGTTTCTGAAGAGAAAATAAAGTCTGTCAAAGGTTTTGCAGGTGGAAAGTAAAGTTCTATAGCAGACTGGCAGTTATAATGAGAAACAGCTGTTTAGCATGGCAGAAAGCCTTTTAAAGCCTTTTACAGATGGAAGTGGTTTAATAATTTAATTCTGTACTTGTCACCTCTTCCATCTCATTCTGTGCTTCCATAGTGGTTCATATCATTTGTGGTTTCTTGCAAGGCTGTGTGTGAGATTACTTCTTTGTCTGTTTTTGGCTTAACCTTGAAGAAATCTGATACACAAAACACCTACAATAAGAAGAAAGCAGATGTTAATTAAAAATCACACAAAACGTAACTTACATAATAAGGTTTTGTACTATCAAGCATTACTGTAATTAGGAAATCTGGTTTAGTATCATTAGAATTGCAAATGACTCACAGTAAATACTGCCACAATGGCTCCCTGTATGAGTCCAGTGAGAACATCACTCCAGTGGTGTTTATAGTCTGAGACTCGAGACAAGCCCACATATACAGATGTCGATAAAAAGAAGAACTGGAGTGTTGGTCTCAGTAATCGAGTGCATTCTGTCTTCATTCTTGATTGCAAATACAGCTTTTAAAGGTAAAATGCAGCAAAATGAGCAATTTCACAGCATAAGATTTACAGGAATCACCATGGGTGTTAATGTATTATATTAAAGAAGAGTAATCAAAAACTGATTATTTCTATACTGATATACAAAGATACTTACCGCAAGAAAAAGCATACAGTACATGGAAAATGAAGAATGTCCAGAATAAAACGAAAGCCTAAAAATATATTGTATGTAGTTAGAATAATAATAATAATAATAATAATAATAATAATAATAATAATAGACCTCAAAGTGATGAAAATTCATTATTGTATTAAATCCATTAGAAGTGGATAAACCTCAGTCCTGTGGTGAGGGGCCATGACTGTGATTTAATATCTGATAATTGGACTAATCTACTTCAAAATGAAGACTAAATAGAATGTGAAATGAAATAGCAATGTAAAGCAGACGCTTTTAAGACTGTAAAGAAAACAAAGATGATTTATGGTCTGTAAGTTTGTATGGTAAATGTAAGTGTTATTTTATTATATAGTAGTGCCAAAATGGTAGAGAAGGAAAAGTAATTATGGGTCAGTTTGAACAGCTGTTCAAGCCTTTTTATGGGAATATGTGAACTCCATTACATTATACATTTGCATGGAAATAATAATAAAATGAATTACTACTCTGTATTTACTCTGTATTATTTTGTTATGGGTTCTGTCACGTGGCATGGATGCACTATAGCAAAGCAAAACACCTTGAGGTCAGTAACACATACTGTGAATGATATTAGACACCAATTTCTTGCAGTTTCTCATTCCTTGGCTCAAGCCAAACAAAAATGATATGTAGAACCATTAAGCTCCACCCACTGCCCCTCAAATAAATGGTGCACATGTACCCAAGCATCTACATGATCAAAAAATGGTGCTCAGACTAAATAACATTTTCCCCTACTCTTTTAAAGGTGGACAGGGGACAGCATGGTGAGCACTATGAACATATTAGTCTTATGAACAAATCAGACATTTGTTTAACTGGACACATTTGGATTGCCATTTGTACATTATCAGATTAAAAATAAATAATTCCTTTGCAAAACACTAAAACCAGAACTTTTTATAACTCTATTTAATTTAAAAGGAATCATTTTAAAAATATATATGATTTTTTGTCATACTGCAAGTTTGAATATTATTTTTACTTTTATTAATTTGTTTATTCATTTTAATATGTATTAGTATAATTAATTTATTTATTAATTTAGTTCTTGAAGACATAATTCCTACAAGGCCAGAATGTTATCACAGTGGTTTGCAGATGTGTGGAGTTTGCTTGTTCTCCCCATAGTTCCTTTGGCTAATATGGTTTCATCACACATTTCAAAGATACACATTAAATGAACTGCAAACTTTAAAGTGTCCTAATGCTCATTCGGTTATGCACATTCAGCCAGGTTCTGAAATGATCAAATCTACTGCAAATGATGTTAGTTGGGGGCCAATTAACCTCGTGTTTGTGGAAGGTGATTGGAAGTTTATAATGGTTAAAATAAAGAGGCCGATCACATCCAAACAAGTTATTTTACTAATTTGATTCTAATAATTGCTCAATTTTTTATTATTAAATGCTATTTTCCCTGATGTTGGGGTTATACTGTTTAAGTATAGATGGAAAATGATTTAAATAACTTTAATTTTCCATGTTTAATGTGTAAGGATCTTTACACAGTATGATTTTCTATAGGCACTGTAAGCTTATATTTAAAGTTATTTTCATGGTTCTGCTTTATTTACATTAAACCTCCATGCAGAATTGTTTTTGATTTGTTACATGAGGGAATATAACCACTTTTTGTACAAATATTAAAACTAGCAAAACTCCTAAACAATCACAAGCAACAAAGAAGACTGATGAAATATAAATGTGCACATCTTTCCATTAAACGAAATAGGATGAAAATGTTCTAACTGATGACAGTTTTTAAGTATCAAACAGAAAACAGGTACAAGAGTGTGAAAAATAGAAATACACATAAATGCAACAATATTAATGACAAGAAAATTGGTGAACACAACTCAGTCAAAACATTGTATCCATGCACAGATAAATACAACACATGTTAAGCTCTGGAATATAGATAGACAGTACATTTGGATATAACTTAAAGTAGTCAGTGTACAGCTTGCATAGCAGTATAAATATGCTGTCTTCTAAAAATAACTCGACACAAAGCCATAAATGTTTAAATAGTCGGCAATAAAAGTGAGTACACCCCACAATAAACATGTACAGATAGTGCCCAATTGTGTCATTGTCCCACCCTGGTTTCATATGACTCGCTAGAGTTACAAGGTCTGTTACAAGGTTACAAGGGCTGTTAAATTTGGTGTTTTCGGTACAATTCTCTCACACTGGCCCTTGGGTATTCAACATCACAAGGAACCCTCTGAGAATGTAGGAAATTAAATTATTGCTCAACACAAAGATAGACACTACAACACAGTGGCCAAAGTCATACAGAGGTTGTCCAGGACAGAGTGCACTAAGAAAAGGCCTTGTCAGGGTGAACCAAAGAAGGTGAGTCCACATGTTCAGCATCATATCCAGAGGTTGGCTTCAGAATAAAAGATGAATGAGTGCTGCCTGCATTGCTGCAGAGGTTGGAGAAGTGGGAGGTCAGTCTGTCCGTGCTCAGATCATACAACACACATTGCATCAACTCAGTTTGCATGGTCATCATCCCAGAAGGAAGCCTCTTCTGAAGCTGACACACCAGAAAGACTGCAAACAGTTTGCTGAAGTCAAGCAGTCAAAGAACCTAGATTACTGGAACCATGTCATGTGGCCTGATGAGACCAAGATCAACATGTTTGGTTCAGATGGTGTCCAGCAAGTGTGGCAGTGCCCTGGAAAGAAGTACCAAAAAAACTGTCCCTTGACTACAGCATGGTGGTTGTAGCAGCATGGGCTGGGCTGGCACTGAGGAGCTGCAGCACACTTACTGTGACATTCTGAATCAGAGCATGATGTCAGGAAGAGTGGAAGATGATTCCAGTAACAACCTGTGCAGCTCTGGTGAAGGTTAAGGCAGTGCTAGATAATAATGGTGGTCACACAAAATATTGACAATTGGGGCTCAATTTGGACATGTTCACTGTCGTGTACTCACTTTTGTTGGCAGCTATTTAGACATTAATGTCTGTTTGTCGATTTATTTTCAGAAGACAGTAAATCTATAATGCTATAAAGCTATACACTGACTACTTTAAGTTATATCCAAGATTAATTTCTATAGTGTTGGCCCCTGAAAAGGTAAAAGGTATAATAAAATATTTACGGAAATGTGTGGGGTGTACTCACTTTTGTGAGATACTCTATATGATATGGCACATCTATTCACCTCTGTGTAGTTAATAACATTTGATTAAATGAGTCTTTTATTTAAGATCTACAAATTTTTAGCCTGATCAACATGATGTGGGCTGTTTCAGAATATTTCTTTTTTATTTTAACTCATTTAGACACAACAATATTTTTTTCAGACACTCACCTGCCTTCGTTTACCAATGTCATGTCCCCTGTGCATGAGAAGTTTTCAATGTAACCTGATTTACAATCCACAGTACTCCAGTTGGGCTTGCATAAGGTCAGGAAGTGTGGCCTCAAACGACCAATAGAATACTTGGCAATATCTGTCAAGGACTGACTTACTGCTGCTCCAAACACAAATGAACCAACAGCTTTATAGATGCATCCCACATAGTCATTGATGAAAGTGGATCTGGATCTATAATAGATAGAAATGAACTCTCCTCCGACAAGCTGTAGAAGAGAGTGATAAATACATAAATTATCGCTCAAGTTACTTCATAAGCTGCAAAATAGATCATTTATATTTTGCAATATACAGTGGGGAGAACAAGTATTTGATACACTGCTGATTTTTAAGGTTTTCCCACTTGCAAAGCATGTAGAAGA
>JAVSBU010348347.1:0-10205 GCA_033118015.1 Loricariichthys derbyi | reverse complement strand
TCTACCCGAATTCTTCATCTTCTAATCCTGATTCGGACACTAACAAGTGCCCCTCATCCTCAGATTTAAAGTCAAAATCGATGAAATCCGACAAGCTCCTATGCTGCTATCCATTTGAGACCCGCCAACACAGAATGAGTTGTGTAGTGCACAGGGCGGGTCGTGAAGCCGGCTGAATCCCAAATGACTGCTTTCTTCCTAGAGTACTGCACTGAAACATACACTATAATAGTCCAGAAGTCTCTTATACTCGGCAATCATGTTACGGTATGACAATATAAATAATCATAATATTTCTTCTATGTGGAGTGTAAGGCATATATAAACAACGCACGAAGCAACGGTTCTTACACTTTATAACCTACGTAGTACCCTGTAAATAAACTTCGGGTGTGTTTGGAATGGAACTCGCATTTTCACCAATGAGAGAGCGCCATCTGTGATGCTTTGAACCATGCAGCCTACGTCATGTCCGAATAGAGGACTTGTTTATGTTCACTTAGTTAGTGAGTTGACTCTGGACCTGTTCCTGAAGGTTCTTTGAGTTATGCTTGTAGCGGTAGAAAAATAAAAGTTTCCCTCCTCTGGATTTTTGGTATAAACGGTAACTTTGCCTCAGCGGTTTCACTCAGACTCCTATAGGCCCGAGTTTTAAATTGCCGTTTTCAACTAATATGGGAATGCAAGATCGGCGGCAATAAAAAAAAAAGGCGATTTGTTTTTCCAATTTTATTTTTTTCCAAAAATGTAAAAAACTAACATTGGCGGATCCGCCAAATAAGTAATTAAAAAAGTCTGGCCTTATTTCTTGAAATATGGAGAAAGAGAACTGGACTGTTACTTAGTGGTCCAAAATCCTCTTTTAAGATAAAAGGAAATTTTGCATGTCATTTGGAAATCAAGGTCCCAGATTCTGCAGGAAGAGTGGAGGCACAGAATCCACGGTGTTTGAAGTCCCGTATGAAGTTTTAACAGTCAGTGATGATTTGGGGAGCCATGTCATCTGAAAAGAGGATTTTGGACTACTGAGTAACAGTCCAGTTCTTTTTCTCCACAGCCCTGGTAAGACTTCTGACATTGTCTCTGGTTCAGTAGTGACTTGACAAGGAAAGTGACATTTGTAGCTCATCTCTAGGATTTGTCTGTGTGTAGTAACTCTTGATCTTATGTAATATTCTAACTTTCTGAAACACTGAATTTTGTGGCTTACAAATAATGAAAACCCAAAATTCAAAATTTCAAGAAATAAAGGCTTGAAAATAATGTATAATTTCACTTTCTGCAATGAGTGACAAAAAATATTTAACTTTTTCATGATATTCTAACTTTTGGGCTGTACCACACATGCGCGCATCAATCACTTTTAGTTCCACCTCACAGATTTTACACTCACTGTCCATTTCATAAGTTCCAATCAAAGAAGCACTTTGTAGAACTGCAATTACAGACTGTAATTCATAAATTTTAACAACTCCAGCAGCACTGCTGTACCTGATTTACTTTTTCATGATCCACACACACTAACACACCACCACCTCATCAGTGTCCCATGATGTAACATTTTCAATTGCACCCACCCACCAACTCACATCCCTTATCTGGTTTTATCGGCCCTTGGACTTTCCCAGCGTGCACCCATCCTCACACAAGGTCAACCTGCATCTTGAACAGAGGCCTGAGGTCAAATTGCAATTAGTGGAACCTCTAGATACGAACTTATTCCGTTCCATGACCGGGTTTGTTCGTAGAAAAGTTTGTTGGTTGAAATATTTTTCAGGCAGTAATGTATTGTAAAAGCAATAACGCGTTCTAACCCACCCCGAAAGTCACCCCTTTTGCCTTATGACTATGTTTAAAACACCATAAAATGAGTAAAACGGTACACACAGAAAACCATAACAATATATTACAATTAAAAAATAAATTTAAAAAAAGTTAAGTGTTTTACCTTGAAATACGTGATGACTTGGAGGTGGGAGGTGGTGAGTGGGAGAGTCAGCTGACTCAGGTTTGTTGGTTGTCTTGTAACACTCAAGTCAATATATCAGAACGTATTTTATTGACATAAAATAGAAACTCATAAAAACTCATGAACAGGACAGCATGCATACATTACTTCACTCTCTTTAGCAAGCTCTCATTCTACTGCATTCTGTTGTCCACACTTGTATTGTCTGAGTGCCACCTAGTATATTATATATAATACTAATATATTATAACAACTCAGGCAGCTGACTCAGTCAACTGAGACGCTCTGAGAGTCACGTGTAATAGCAGCCCTCGGCCGAGGAAATTTTCTAGCCGCGGGCTCGGGTTTGTTCGTCGAAATTGGTTTGTTGGTAGAAGCAAAAGTATATCAAACATCAGGTTCGTTTCTTGAAAAGTTCGCTAGTATAGGCGTTCGTATTTAGAGGTTCCACTGTATACTGAAATATTATATAATATTCAATTTTTTTATCATAAAATAAACTTTATGTTAATGACCCTGCTCACGTGCAGTTCAAACATTCTGCCGAGTTCGTTATCAGCTTAATGGCAACTTGTGTGATTGTTGCCACACTAATAGTCCATAACACACTTGTTACCCTCTGCACAGAACCACTAACAATTTTTGTACGTAATCCCTAAAAAAGTTTTTCTTTTCTGTTTTCTATATATTGTGATAATGACTACTTATGCAAGAACACAAGAAAACAGCTGAGAACAACCAGGCAGGTGACAGCTGTTCACTGCTTCTGTACTGTGGTGGTCTAAAAGAACTGAATATCTGTGGCAGCATTGTTGAACCTTCTGGAACTGAAACCGATTGCTAATGAGTGCTCATATATTTATAGAGAGCAATACAGCCACCTAGTGGTAAGTCATATTTTTAACCAGCTTCTAGCTTAATCACAGTTGGTATTTATTTCTAAAATAGCTATTCATCTATATAAATAATGTCGAAATAATGATTTCATGTACATACAGGTAAAAAGTGGACTATAATAACACTTGATTCCAACATTTTAAGCCCAAGGAGGATGAGTCCCTTTTTGAGTCTTGGTCCTCCTAAGCTTTCTTCCTTTTATTCCTTCCTATTAACGTTTAGGGAGTTTTTCCTTGCCACTGTTGCTCAAATTGGGAATAACATAAGTTCTAAAGCTGCTTTGAGAGAATGATCCATTGTAAAAAGCGCTATACAAATAAATTTGACTTTGATTCCCACAAAGTCAACAGATGGATTCCATAAGTAAGGATTCTATAAGATAAGTCTGTTCTGTATATACTGTAGAGAAATACTGACATTGTAACTCAGTTGGATTTTAATCAGCATACCTAATAATATCAGACAAACATTTTGGCAGGTCCATACAACTATACTTTTTATTTAACAGTGAAATTATTCTCAAATACAACCACTTTTTTGCTGTAATTGATCAAGCTGTAATGTAGTTTTGTGTAATTGTGCTGATGTTAAAATATCTATAAAAACTTGCCCAAATAAAGAACCCTGGTTAACTCATGTAGACAACAATTGACATGCGTAGGAATAATTAAGGACATTACTTAACTAAAACTGTTCCACACATGGCAAAGTTCATGAAAGTATAAAAATAGAAAACAATTTAGTGGGCACTTATTTAGTACTAAAACATTTAGAAATATAAAATCTTACAAGCACTATGGTAAATGTTACAACACTCAAAGTATTAGGGATGCATCGATCTACTTTAGTATGCTAGACTGGCAAAAAATTCAAATGTCTTAAAGATCTATATGATCAGATCCTGGTGACAAGGTGGTGCAGTGATTAGGAGCTTAACTAAGATCCCCGGTTTGATCCCGTATTATAAATATTTGGTCATTTATTTATTGAAGAAAATGATCCAATGTTACATAATAGTGAGTGGCAAAAGTATGTGAACCTCTAGGATTAGCAGTTAATTTGTAAGTGAAATTAGAGTCAGATGTTTCCATCAATGTGATGATAATCAGGTGTGAGGGGACACCCTGTTTTATTTAAAGAACAAGGATCTATCAAAGTCTGCTCTTCATAATACTATTATGGAAGTATATCATGGCATGAACAAAGGAGATTTCTGAGGACCTCAGAAAAAGACCACTCCCAGGAGTGGTCGACCAACAAAGATTACTTGGAGATCCACTCCAAGAGCAAGGCGTGTAATAGCTGGTGAGGTCCCAAAGGTAACTTCTAAGCAAGTGAAGGCCTCTCTAACATGTTAATGTTCATGGTGGGTGGGCCCGTTTGCTGCATCTGGGCCATCATTGCTGGAACAATGAATTTTAATCTGGAGATCCTCTGCCCATCTTTGCTCCTCAAAGATTCAGCCTTTCATGGTGGCGATTAATCACTGCGAAGTATTTTCATTTGACAAAAAGCTCTAATATATTAAAATATGATTTTAATATTATAATAACTGATCTAGTAAGGGTGTAACTGCTCATGATTTGATTTTCTTATTTTATTACTGAACAATGCACATTTTCTTGAATTAGTTTTTAAACAAACAAAAAAGTCCCCTTCAGTTAAGAAAAAAATGACTATAAAAGTGGTTTAAAGCTGGAAATACGCTAGTAGTATATTGAAGCTTCATCTTATATTAAATAACAGAGTTATTCATTCCTTTTTTATTTCTGAAAAATAACAATTCAAAATAGTGTGTACTAATCATACTTAATTTGTATGAAACGTGATATGAACCTCATGATGCATCGTTACACCCATATGATTTAGGCAATATGGTAATAACGATAACAAGCCCAAACTAAGATTTAGGTTTAAATCTTATTTTAGCATTAATTTAGCAAAACAAGCCTACAGAGAATTAATTGTTAAGGTGTAACGTGTTAACTAGTACTACGATATCTAACTTATAAGTATACTAAAAAACAAAAAAGCTGATCGATGCGTCCCAAGAACATAATTTACAAATATGCAAAATGATCCTTCATACAAGGTGCAATTAAAATATGGACCACAGACTACAGTTTAGGCTGAAGTAGTGAAGAACAACGACAGATACACAAAGTACATAAGAAATAAATATTCAGTCTTAAAGCTGCACTCAACTGTAATCGTATACAAAATATAAATAGCTATGAAATACAAAAATAAGTATAAATTTCCATACAGAGAAGTTTTAGGAGCAATATTAAAAAGGAATTAACTCTTCATATGGTCCAATACAAATTGCAATATGGTTTGTCACAATATTTGTGTACAGTTATGTTGTAATATACAATGTTTTTGACAGACTTGGTTGTGCTCTTACAGATAAGAGTTAAAATCTTTTGTAATGACAATCGAAAATGAAACTGAATTAACATTTTTTAAAGCTGTCTGAGATCACTGGCCAACAGTATACAGCCTTATGCAAAAATTTGAGCACCTTTTGTCAAAGAACATGCTTTGATTTTTCTAAAGTAAAACGCATTAACAATTTGTTTCAATGGTTCTCACATTTTCATTCATTTCAACACGATCTCGTAAGGTGCATGAAACTTTTATAAATACAAACCTTAGATGGCAGTTTGGTGGCAAACCGGTTAACATACTGAACTTTAGACCTGAAGGTCCAGGGTTCAAATCCTACCTCAGTCCCTATTGTGTGTCTTATCTAGGGTGACCAGACGTCCCGATTTGCCCGGGACAATCCCTTTGTTTTGAGCCCTTTGTCCCGTGTCCCCAAGGATATTTAGAAACCCATTATATTGTAACAATTTTTCCCAAACTTTGCCCTGATTTTTAACCAATGTAATGGCTTACAGCACACAGCACTCGTTGTCTTAGGGCTGTTTGTATGTCAATCACAAAGTTGCCAAAACGATGGAAATTGATCAATTAAAATGCTCAACAGTGTACCACATGTCCATGACATCATGTTCAATTTGGCCCAATCATTGATGATAGGCATTCCCTAAAGCTTATGCTCTATTATATTATATCAGACTAAAGTGACTCGTTCATTCAACATGTCTAAACGAAAGTCGAGATTAACGCAAGAGCTCCTGGAACACCACCGCTTTCTCAGAAAAGTACAGGGAAATGACTATGCTGCGTTTTGTGTTTTGTAAAAGTGAATTCTTCGTTGCTCACGGTGGAAACGCGGACATCCAGAACCATGCTAAAACTAGAAAGCATAAGCGGTGGCAACAGGCAGGAAGTTCAGTGAGCATGTTTTTCAGTGAAGCCGCTGTTGGTGACAATGAACTTAAACGTGCAGCTCAGGAAGGCACATTCGCCTACCACCTTGTGAAGCACAATCGCAGCTTTTGTTCAATGGACTGTACAGCTGGACTGCTTCGAAAATTTCATGACCATCATTTTACTTGCGCGTGGACTAAAGCTTAGGCAATTGTTACCAGTGTGATATCCCCTCATGCCATGGATTTAAATAAAAGAGGACCTTACGGATGCTACTTTGGTATCTGTCACGGTTGACACATCAAACCACAAGGCAGTGAAGCTCATCCCCGTTGTAGTCCGCAACTTCAAAATGACCGAGGGCATCAATGTAAAGATACTGGACTTTACGTCACTACCAGGTGAACCTCATCCATTCTATTTGATGAAGTACGTCGATGCCTGTCTGCATTCAGTCTGGTGGAAAAAGTGGTAGGCTTTTGTGCGGACAACACAAATACAAATTTTGGTGGAAAGGCAAGATAAGGACAAAACAATGTTTTCTATAAACTTGATCAGGCCACACCTAACAGTCTGGTTGCAGTAGGATATGCAGCGCACATAGTGCACAATGCAGTGCAAACTGCAGCAGACACGCTGCCCTATGACAAGAACTTCGTCGTCAAGATGTTTGGATACCTTCACATTTACACAGTTAGGACAGAGCAACTCAAAGATTTTTGTGAATTTGTTGATATTGAACATGTAACGCTGTTTGGAACCAGCAGGACGTTGGCTCTCACTGTGACCTGCTGTGGAACGGGTTCTGAAGCTATATCCAGCACTTCAGTCATTCTTCAGGTCTCAGGACAAGGCACCTAACTCAATCCTCAAGTTCCTTGAAGACAGTGTGTGAAGCCTGGTTGTGGTTTCTACACAACCAACTATTCCTTTTTAGTGACACTATAAAAGATGGAAGGAGGGGGAAAAAAAAAAAAAAAAAAAAGAGTACTGCAGTGGACACCTGTGTACACTACAGCAAAAAATTTTGGAGAGGAAAGCTGCCCTCTTCATGGGGTTAAAGGTGAGAGCTTAAACATATTTAAAATGCACAGTATTGTAAAAACCAAGTCTATGGGATTATTCTTAATGAATTATTATTGGCATTTTTCAGGTGAAGAGCATTCTGGCTACCCAAGAGCACCATTAAGTGGAGGAATTCAAAAAAGGCGTCCACACATTCTATGAAGGTTGGATCTCATATCTGCAAGAGTGGGGCTCTTCATTCACTGACATGAAATGCCTATCCTGGACTCTGCTGCAACATTCAACAGATTGGGATGAGGACCTCCCTGAGGTATGTCTCCTCAAAGCTGCCACATGTCACCATCTTTGAACTCTTTGATGAAGTGTCCTCTGTGAAAACGTACACGTGACAAGACTGAACAATGGAACAGAGACACTAAACCTGCAGATGAGCTGGGTTTAAATGTTCACACATTTCAAGCAGAGAAGTGTTCCATTTAAAAATGTAGCCATTATCTGCCAATTTGCCATGTGCCTACTTGGCACAAAGGCCTCTGTGGAACGTACTTTTTCTGTTACGAACATTACTTGGACCAATGAGAGAAATCGTTTGGGACTGGACACTGAAGGCACTGCTCATTACTCGGGTGAACTTTCATGACAGTTACTCTCAATTTCATGCCAGGATTGTTGACAATCCTACTCTCCTAAAAAAGATACACTCAAGCATGAAATACTCTTAAAGCCAGGGTGGATCACTAATTAAAAACAGTAATGCTGTTATTTTTGTGCAATAGTTTTATGTTTTAAAACTTGAGGTCAGCTAAATGTCATTTACTAGTTAGATGTTCAAATATTACCTCTGCAGCTGCTGCACTTTTAATAACAGTTTTTATTGAACAAAGTCACTGGCGAGGATATTTCTTACTTTCATTTTTGGCAAAATTTAAGTCTCCCAGTTTTTAGCTTTGAAAATCTGGTCACCCTAGTCTTATCCCACAACACCTTGCATTGTAGAAATTCAGTTATATGTTACTCTGGATAAAAGTACAGTCGTACCTTGAGATATGAGCAGCTCCACATACGAGTTTTTCGAGATACGAGTCACGATTCAAGCAAAATTTCTGCTCTACATACAAGCTCAGTTACGAGCCGAGCTTCAGGACTCCACCGATAGGTAAGTAAAGGCAGCTGACGAGTTCATCATGTTACAATATAGTAGTACCACTAGGTGGCACTCAGCCAATAGACAATCTAAGAGAGTAGAACAAGAGAGGTATCGCAACAGTACCCCCCACCCCCCAACCCCCACCGTTAGTCCTGCTCATCTGTCGCAAGGTAAAATTACAGTACCGTATTTTATAGATTTTTCTTTTATTTATTTATTTCTTTTTTTGTTTCATCGGTGTACAATTCTTTTTCTTAATTAAGACATGTATTTTTCATAATTGAGGATATTTTGGTGACTTGTTAGAGGGCTGGAACAGATTAAATCTATTTCCTTTATTTTAAATGGGGAAAATTTGTTAGTGATTTTACGAGCTGTTCTACTAACGAGCTCAGCTCTGGAATTAATTAAACTCATCTCGAGGTACCACTGTATTAGCAAAATAACTACTAGTACATTGTTTCCTTTAACCTCAGTTAAACGTTGCTTTAAAATGGCTGTAATAAAGCCCGCAGAAAATTATCAAACATCTTTTCCCTGTAATGGTTGTTAATTTTCATGTCGAAAATAAAAATGTCATTTGAGCAGGGTGCATAAACTTTTAAAAGACTGTAGCTGCAACTCTGTGATCGAATTATAAAAATATTGGTTAGAAATCTTACATTCATTTAGTCCTGGGACTGAACATTACAGTTGATGCCCAAACTATAAACGGGGAGACCTGTTTAACTCTATTATATAGGTCTCTACTGACCTCTACTGACAGATGGTAGAAAAATCCAGAGAGCGCTTCTCTTTTTGGGTTGATTAACTATGCTGCTCTGGGGCAGGAATTAGAGTAGCCACAAGGAGAACAGACATCTTTAAAGTGAATCCCTGAAATTCAGCTAACCTCTGTATGTTCCACAGTTGGGTTAAACTGCTGCTGATGTGAAGAACTCCACCTCAGTCTTCTGCTTCTTTAGTGGTCTCTCCTCATCGTCCTCATCCCGCAGCTGACTGGCCAGTCGTCTAACAGCGTCTGTGCTCGAGCTGCTGGAGTTAGAATGGAACTGTGTAACAGGAGTGGGACAATCCAAAGCAGTCTGGATATTCGCACCTGAGCAGAGGAAAAAAGACACACTGATTAGTCATATTAACATTTGACTTTCAAGCTACACCTCTACTTGTTTTCTACTGAAAGCCACAAAGTGTAAATAGAGCTCATCATTGATGCTTTAAAGGAAACACCATTATGATTTTAAATATGAGGACAAAAAATTTAGAGCCATATCTCACCAGCTGTTTTACTTTCAATTTGTAAAGGTCTTAAGCAGGGTGTGTGATATTGACAAAAAAAATTGTCTGGAATTTTGTCGATAGCAAAAGACGATCCTTTGGCAGCGCTATATCTTGGACTTAAGAGAAAGTAACAAATCACTTCCTACACCCTACAGACTACAAATATAGCTCAGCTCAAAATCAGCTCTTTGGTGATGTCAGCAGGAGGAAGAATGGCTTTAAACACATGCAGTGGAAACAGAGCCCATGTCTCTAATACTGCTGTAATAATTTTGAATGTTACCAGGTCATTTTAAATATAACAGCTTTCAATGAGCATAGTACACATAAAACCGTAAAATATTTAAAAATGCATGACTTAAATTAAGGTTCTTTTTATTTAATTGACTAAAATTAGACTAGTTTTCAACAAAAGCAAACTAAAATATGCCAAAATCTAATATACATTTTAGCCAAAAAAAACAAAACAGTGGGTGGTAGAAGAGAGCAACTGGACTTGCTTGTAGCTTCTTGAAGACGTTTCACCTCATTCGAAAGGCTTCTTCAGTTCCAGGGTCACTACTGTCTAGGTTGAACTGAAGAAGCCTTTCAGATGAGAGGTGAAAC
>JAVSBU010348336.1:0-10205 GCA_033118015.1 Loricariichthys derbyi | reverse complement strand
AGAACAAAGTATTCAATGAGAATATTTCATTCATTCAGATCTAGGATGTGTTATTTTAGTGTTCCCTTTTATTTTTTGAGCAGTGTACATGACTAGAAAATAATAAACATCAAGGCCTTACTGATTTTCAAATTACAGACTACAGTAATGTGAATTTCTATGATTTATTCAGGAAGAAATCTGAAAATATAGCTAAAGGTTATGACAATAGTTCATTACATGCTGCCATGATACCAGAATCTGATTATACCAGAATCTGGCATCATAATGTAAAAATGGTTTGATGAGTTTGGTTGCACTGAGTATAACAAATTTTCTCCTTCCTCTTCTAGATTTTTGAGTGATTTGAATACCTGTACTAATCTTTCGGCTTGGGCCATGTTATTGAACCTAGTCATAATATTGTTGTCACGATATGGAGGGTAAGGTGTAAAAAGGAGGACCCAAACACAGACAGCTTCATGAATAAGGGTAGGCATTATTAAACGTAAATTGGGAAACTGAAAAAAACTGAAGCAAAGTAACAAAAAAAAAAAACCCAAAAAGGAAACCAAACACAAAAAATGGCTGACCTCTAAAGGCCGATGGGGCTAGGGTGCATGAAGTGGACCCGTTTTACGGACGGTGGACCGGTCCCACCAACCACACCTATGTGGAAACTGTTTTTATGGCCAGATGCCCTGAAGCAGCCAACCACTGGAACAAAGGGGAGGACCAAGCGAGGTCCGGCAGTGTGCAATGCAGGGACAGGCCCTGAACAGTGACCCACCTATGGCAACTACTAACCTGCGGTATCTCCGTGTGGACGCTTTAGGTCTGGCGTTGCCTGGACGATCACACAGGGAGTGCAGGGGGTGCCAAAGAGGTCTGAGCAGAGATGCAGCTAACTTTCCCTACACTAGCATGCTTAACCCTGTCAGTACCTCAGGTCTCCTGACCTTACTACACCCTTCCTCTTCAAAAGAAGGGTGGTACCTTTGTCCATCAGCTTCTCTGGTGCCAAGAGCAAGACTGGTGTGTGTACCCATGAGGGTAACCCATGATTGTGTGCATATTTGTGGGTTATATGCACCAGCGTCGGGACGTGCCTAGCGTGTGCAGATGGAAGCCATGCATCAACCAAAAGCCCTGTCAAAAACGCCCCATATTCCAATCACTTTCATGGCCACAGGTGAATAAAATCAAACACAGAGGCATGCATACTGCTTCTACAAACATTTGTGAAAGAATGGGTTTCTCTCAGGATTTCAGTAAATTCTGTGGTACCATATTAGGATGCCACCTGTGCAACAAGTCCAGTCGTGAAATTTCCTTGCTACTAAATATTCCACAGTCAACTGTCAGTGGTATTATAATAAAGTGGAAGTGATTGTGAATGACAGCAACCCAGCCAAGAAGTGGTAGGCTACATAAAAAGAAGTCAGCCAACTTTCTGCAGAGTCAGTCACTACAGAGCTCCAAACTTCATGTGGCCTTTGAGACTGAGACAGGCAGAGGTAGAGACTGTTAGCCAGTCCTTCTCATCCAACATCAGCATGTGACCTCAAAAATGCACTTCTGAATGGTCAAAAATTCCCATTAAACACTCCTTAACCTTATGAAAAGGCCTTCCAGAAGAATCGGTTGTAGCTGCAAAGGGTGGGCTCACATTATATTAAACCCTATGAATTAAGAATGGGATGCCACTCAAGTTCATATGTGTGTGAAGGCAGGCAAGCAATATATTTTTTGGCAATATACTGTATCTCGATGGTACTGTCCTAGCAGTACCATATGTTTTAAGGAATATGTCTTTGGAAAAGAGGAGCACTAAAGACATATATTTTAAAGCAATTGCTTAATCTCTGCCATAAAAAAGGCAATATACATCTCTGTGTCTTACTTGAGTTTTATATTGTCTGAAAGACTGAGTCCAGGAAGAAAGGGCAGACAGCTGTTCAAAGCTTGGCATCAAAACGTCTGTGTCAGTGCCAGGCGAGCACTGGCAAATCTGAGCAAAGCCCACTCTATTATCCATGCTAAAGATTCACTGATAAATGCAGCCACTGAGCAAATGGCAAATCCTCCATTCACAACTTGGCTCAGGGCAAGAGGCAGGGAGACAAAAACCAGTCTGCTGGTCTTGCTAAGTGTCTTAGTGCCACAATACGGGGGCTTATGTGTAGTTGAGGCACTGTTACATGGCTAAAATGAACATGAAAAACTATTTTTACCAATAAAAGTATATTTAATGCATTATTTGCACAGTGAAGGGAAAGTCAATGCCTGCGTATACTTAGAGACAGCTAAGCCCAATGCACTGTAAATAACTGAATCATTTACATAGCTCAGTTACAGTTTGACACAGCAGTACAGCTTAGCACAGTCAAGCCGTTCTGCATTGGTGCATTAACGTTTGTGAACCCTTTAGAATTTTCTATATGTCTGCATAAATATGACCTAAAACTTCATTTTCACATAAGTCCTAAAATAAAGAGAATCTAGTTAAAAAATGAGACAAATGTACTTGGTCATTTATTTATTGAGGAAAACGATCCAATATTATGTATTAGTGCATAGCTAACTCAACCACTAGGGATCACTACCCAGTGTATCTTTGGTGCCAGTCCCAAAACCAGATAATTTTTTCACAATTTTTCAGGATGTTTGCATGTGAAAAAATTATTATCATATAATTTTTCAGGCAATTTCAGACTTTCAAAAGCTCTTTTCTGAAAATGTAAAAAATGTCACTTGCGACCTTGTGTTGCTCATGGGACGAAGTGGTAGATAATTTGGAGAGGTGGAGATATGAACTTGAAAGAAGAGGAATGAAATTCAGCATAGTTAGACAAAGTACATATGTGTGAATGAGAGGGGGACAGGTAGTGAGGCTACAAACAGTAAATGTCACAAAGGTGCAGAACTTCAAGTATTTAGGGTCAACTGTCCATTGTTTTAAATCAATGGGCTGAAAATGAGGTGTCAGTTGGCTCACTGTTTTATTTAAATAACAGGGATCTATCAAAATTTGCTCTTCACAACACTTGTGAAGTGTAGATGATCTCAGAAAATTAGTTATTTATGATCAGGCTGGAAAAGGTTAGAAATCCATCTCTAAAGTGTTTCAACACTATCATCCACATTCAGACATATTGTGTACAAATGGAGGAAATATTTACAGGAGGTCATATTTACACAGAAATATAGACATTTTTAAAGGGTTTGCAAACTTTCAAGCACCACTGTACCTCTTTCTTGTATGCGTCAGCATTTGTTCATGGTCTGATGCAAAGGAGCATTATGATGTGATTTCAAACAGGTGATTATGATCATGATTTGGTACAAAAGCAGCATCCAAGAAAGACTGAGACTTTGAAGAGCAGGAGATGGCAACGGCAAAGGAAATGTGTGAGAAAAATATTGAAATGTTTAAAAATAATATTCCTCAAAGAAATATTGTAAGATATTTGCATATTTCATCTGTAACTTTTGCTGATTTGGTTTGTTTTGCATTGTCTTGTTGAAAAAGGCATGGATATCACTGGAAAGATCTAATCTTGAATGCATATGTTGCTCTTAAATCTCAATGTGCTTTTCTGCATTAATGGTGCCATCACATAAGCATACATGACCTTTGCCAAGGACACTGACAAAACCTCATTCCATAACAGTCTCTGTCAAAGTCAAAGTCGAATTTATTTGTATAGTGCTTTTTACAATCGAGAATTGTCTGAAAGCAGCTTTACAACTTATGTTATTCCCAATTTGAGCAACAATGGCAAAGGAAGATCTCCCTAAACATTAATATGAAGAAATCTTGGGTGGACCAAGACTCAAAAAGGGGCCCATCCTCATTGGGCTTAAAGGTATAGGTAAGAGTCAACTAAGATATACAAACAATAAGTTCACAGAAATACCTCAAACAAACAAACAAAACAAATACAATCAGACAATTATAAATTGGCATAGTTCAATAAATAAAGTCATTCTTAAATCCTGTGTCCCCAGCGGGAGGAGGGATCCGAAGGAGGGAGAGAGCCACTGTTCTCCACAGTTTGAGCACTGATGGGACTGATGGTTAAGAACTTCTCGGGTGGAGATGAGGCAGAAGAGGATCTCAGTGTGGGACCATGATGGAGAAACACCATAACATGCACTGCACTGGGCACTTGAACACAAGATCAATGAGAAAAGAGTAAATGTAGTTAGGTATTGTTAAGAGTACAAAACATATTGACAAAAATAACATTTTGTACCATTGAGTGCATCACAAGCTAAAAGGTTTTTTTAAAAGTGAAGAACCAGAGGGAAACACAGCCAAGAGGGATCCCATAAGACATCAGCAACCCACCTCCCCAGCAACCAACAAACCCGTTTGGTTGCATGAGAGAGACCCCAACATCCCAGATCAGCACAAGTCTCACTGATCATGAACTCCCTCGCTCTGCCCTTAATCTGTCATAAGGATGCACAACTTATGATCAAAGGAACACAAGTTAGCCAGAATCCAAGGTTTGACAAGGCAGACATGCTAGACGTGACCCTTTATTCTACACCCAAGGATCCAAGCCAGGCATCCCAGTCTAAGTCTAATCAAAAGCCTGTGTAAATAAGTATGATTTTAGTCTAGACTTAAAAATCAGTAGACTGAATTGCAAACGAACAAAGCGAGTTTATTCCATAGCTGGGGGGCCAAGTAGGAGAAAGCCTTTCCCACTGCTGTAGTTTTTTTAATTCTAGGAATTGAAAGAAGTCCTGAACCTTGTGATTAAAGTAGACAAGTTGAATAATAAGACTCTTAAGGTGCTGTCACAGTGCCCAAAAGTGTGCATTGCTACCAATTTGCGGCCAAAAAAAATGGGATAATCGCGATACGGTAGATGTTCATACATCTGCACATGTTCGTATAATCCACAAGAGCGAATCATTTCCGCACCTCAAATTTTGAGCTTGCTCACAATTGTTTTGCGGAAGATATTCCGTTCTGATGCCTCAATACGGCCACCATCCTGTTGCAACACAGCCATGATTATGGTCTTAATAAAATCGCACATTAACATTTTGCAGTCGCTTATTTCCACAAGGGTTGCCGATAACAAGTATATCGTGTGTGTTAAGAATATATTGGTCATAAAAAGTTCATGTTGCAATTGAAATATGAATGCACCAATTAACATCATTCTTCCAAATAAATTTGAAAATTCTTCCGAAATCTCCCGGACCCCTGCTGTGTGATATATATTTATGAAGGAATAGCAGCTTTGAGGATGATGCGGATGATTGCAAACATGTGTGAGCATATAAAAGTCTTTTTAAAAAATGTATTAAGTGTGAATTACGAAAACAACGACCTTATCGGGAATATAAACACCGCAAGTCGGTCGCAAATAACACGTTTGTGCACAGCGACAGCACACCGTCCACTGAACGCTGCGTGGCAGGAGCACGCACCTGGCAAAGAACACAGGTGACAGGTGGGCAGCAGTGATGGCACAAAAGCTGGCCTTGCCAAAAAAGCTATTACCTCAGGGAACAGGAATGGAGAAAAGGGTGATGGCTAATGGGAATAGCCTAGCAGCTATAAAAGTGAAAGCACAAAGGCTCAAAAAGGACCCAACCTCCTTGGGCAACATGTACATATAAGACTTATTCAGTCTGCTACACAGAGTCACATTTCAGTCTTGTGTCTTCAGCAAAAAAATCTTGGTGGCATGACATCCTCAGTCGACTGGAGAGAGCCACTGTGACCCTCTGTTGTCTGGGTACGGTGGGGTGGTAGAATAATTGTCTTTCCTTGTTTTGCTGTTTTCTTAAGCAGGATACTATCTCAGTTTATGTTTATTCAAGCACTAAATATTAAAATATGTATTAAATACTATTACCTAATAATAAACCACTGATATAAAACTAAAATTTAGGATACAAAAAGATAGGAGGGAAGTGGAGGATGTAGGCAAAGGTAAGAATCCATTCAGAACACCATGGTTCTGCCATTTTTCAGATCTATTATTATTATATTATTATTAGTTACAAGTGTAGAGTGCATTTCTTAAATCCTAAAGATGCTTTACAATCAAAATCCAAACACAATACAATCCAAACCACACACCAGTGAGAAGCGGCAGCCGACTGCGCACAGCGCACTCTCAACCAGAAACCACAACACCCTGGGGGACAGCATAGCATCATAATATGTTTGAAAAACATAGTTTGACTGTTGTTTTTTAGTTTAATCCCACAACTTGACAGTGCAAACAGCCCAGAACTTGCTTGAAGACTGTATACAGCATACATGTACAGTACAGGCCAAAAGTTTGGACACACCTTCCATTCAATGCGTTTTCTTTATTTTCATGACTATTTACATTGTAGATTCTCACTGAAGGCATCAAAACTATGAACTATGAACTTCTGTATACATCTCCCCAAGTTAAATGTAGTGAGAATACATGTACAAAATTAGATTATCATGAAAAAGTTCAATGTTTTTGCCACTCATTTCAGAAAGTAAAACTAATGTATTATATAGAGTACACATAGAGTAAAACATTTCAAACCTTTATTTCTTGAAATTTTGATGATTGTAGCTTACAGATCATAAAAACTTAAGATTCAGTGTTTCAGAAAATTAGAATATTACACAAGATCAATAACCACTACGCACAGACGAATCCTAGACACGAGCTACAAATGTAGCATTCCTTGTGTCAAGTCACTCTTGAACCAGAGACAACATCAAAAGCTTCCTACGTACCTGAGCTGTGGAGAAAAAGATCTGGACTGTTGCTCAGTGGTCCAAAATCCTGTTTTCAGATGAAAGTCAATTTTGCATGTGATTTGGAAATCCAAGTCCCAGAGTCGGGAGGTAGAATAGAGGGGCACAGAATCCACATTACTTGAAGTCCAGTATGAATTTTCCACAGTCATTGATGATTTGATGAGCCATGTCATCTGCTGGTGTTGGTCCACTGTGCTTTCTGAAGTCCACAGTCAACACATCCATCTAGCAGAAAATTTTACTTTATGCTTCCTTCTGCTGACAAGCTTTATGGAGATGCTGATTTCATTTTCCTGCAGGATTTGGTACCTGCCCACACTGCCAAAGGTACCAAAAGCTGCTTCAGTGACCATGGTGTTACTGAGCTTGATTGGCCAGCAAACTCACCTGATCTGAACCCCATAGAGAATCTATGTTGTATTGTTAAGATGAAGATGAGAGACACCAGACCCAACAATGCAGGTGCCCTGAAGGCTGCTATCAAAGCAACCTGGGCTTCCATTAGTCCTGAGCAGAACCACAGACTGATCATCTCCATACCACACCACACTGATACAGTAATTCATGCAAAAGGAGGATTAACCAAATATTGAGTGCATAGAAATGAATATACTTTTTAGAAGCCTAACATTTCTGTTTAAAATATCCCTTTTTATTGATCTTATGTAATATTCTAATTTTCTAAGACACTGAATTTTGGGTTTTCATTATCTGTAAGATACAATCATCAAAATTTCAAGAAATAAAGGCTTGAAATTTTTCACTCTGTGTGTGATGAATCTATATAATATATGGATTTCACTTTCTGAAATGATTGATAAAACATATTGAACTTTTCCATGATATTCAAATTGTTTAGCTGTCCCTTTATATATGCATTCTCTAATCATCCAACTGTGTATTACCTGGAATAAACACGTGTAAAGTTGGTGCTGAACATTATACCGCTAGGTAACATTGTCAGATAAAAATTAGTTCTGCTGTAAGCTTTTTGCTACTTCACACTGCTTTACTACAAAACAAATAACATAGATGTGTGTTTTGTATACTGGTATGCTTATAAACCACACAAGTTCACTAGTTAAATCAGCACTAGCCCATCACCAGCACAAACCAAACTGGACAAACATGTAACATGCTACACATATGGTCTTGTTGAATGATTGGCATATTAGCCATAGGCATAGTTTTATGGGGGTGGGGGAACTCATTTGGCGGTAAAGTTTGGAAGGGGGTAAAATGTCCCTCCAGTTTTTCCTACTCACAGCATCTTTATGATTACTTTTTTACAATGTAACATTTTTTCCTGGGTGTTAGACTTGGCCAAAATTATTATTCTTTTCTAAACAATTGTGGTTGGGTACTGGGGAGGGCGGAAGGTGGAGTTTCTTGTCACACCCGCAGAAGCTCCGGACTCAACTTCCCAGAATTCAGCAGAGCCGGAGCCGGTTCTGATGCGCCCCTGTCGCCCGAATACTAATGAGGCTCAGCTGCGGCTCATTTATGGCTGCAGATAAATAGACTCGGGGCGCGATCGCATATTGCGAAGTATTGCCAACACCGTTGCGTACTGAGCGGTCATATTACTCGTGTTTGTTATTGCAGTTTTCGATTCTCGTTCTGTCTTCGTGGTTTTGCTCTTGTTGGATTATCCCCTGGTTTTGATTGCTGATTATCTACAGTATATCTTCTTGTGTACGGAAACTGGACTGTATTTACGATGCTGATTATTGGATTAAACCGTCTATTTTTACCCTTTACCCTGCGTGCGTCTCCACCATTTATTGGTCGTCATGTTTCTGGTTTGCCCTCCAGCTAAATGTTCAGTTCTGGCTGAGAGAAAGGATGCTAGCTTCCTGGTCATGGAATGAAAGTTGTAAGAGAGACTGTTAAAGAATTTTACAGGTAGTGTCTAGATGTGATTCGTGCATTGTGCAAACAAATGACTTTGGGTTGATTTGCACTACTGTGTGTCAGTGAGCTGTTCTGTTCCTTTAGTATACTACCTACACTACTCAAAGATTTAAAGGCAAGGTAAACTGAATGTGCTGTCTGTCACAATGTGAGGCATCGCTGGCTTGGAAATAATTTACATTTAAATACTCATAGTAAATATGTATTTATATTCAATGTACAAAGTATGGCATATTACATACCAATAATTGGCATTCTTTGTAGTACATACCCTATATTTTATTCACCGTAAAATATAGGGTATGTTGAAATGAAAGCGTTAGTTTGGCTGGTGTGAGCAGTATGTACCCCCAAAATTGAAATGAAACCTGAACCACTGATACTATCATACAAAACACGCTGCCCTACCTGACAGGACTAGCTGATTAATCAGATATACAGCTTAGTGGTAGTGAGCAGTAGTTTCATTATTTGTTTGTAATATTTTTTGAATTTGCTATACAAACTTCGATACGTAGCCATCTAGCAGAATTCATAAGCCTTGAAAGATTCACACACTCTGCAGAGATCCTCCTGGTGATGAGTTTGGGAGGAGTACTTAATGTTAGTTACATCTAGCTCTCTGTTAACTCTGTAAATAAATTCTATAAATTAAGTAGAATTGTTCCATACAATTTTTGACTACAGTAACTGTAGTGAAAATCATAGAGTTTGCAGCTGAATGGAACACTTTGACATGTATGTGTTATCAGAAACTTGTAACTTTACAAAGCTGTATAAAATGTTAAGAGATTCTTCTTTGAGTACATGTGGTAAGGACAAACATATTTCCTGATACATATTTCTGGCATATATTTATGGTATGATTAAAACAATATTTTCTAGGACAATAGTTTTATTAGTACATATTGGTCCTTGGGTGCTGCAGTGACAATTCAATACCCATCATTGTGGTGACCCAGGGTCAAATCCCATCAGACATGAGTTTCAGATCACACATCAGGTCAGGTACTTTTAGTCATCTATACCTATTCTGCCAATAATACTGGATCAGACAATAATATAGCTCTCTTATCTGACCCAGTCTGATAATGTATCTCTTTGGGGGAACAGTGAAGTCCTCCATGAAGATAAATAATTCAAGCCCACTCTGGTGGCACATGAGGGATGGCCCAGTTTGAGGCCACACTTGCCATTTTCATCGGCCCACATTCTGCCATGGCATGACAGTGAGGACTTCAACCAAATATAGGTGCCAGTACACAGCCAAAACTGCACCGGCCACAATTTACCCAAAATGAAAATCGTGCACAAACGCTACCGAAATGCCATGATGATCCTTTATTGTGTTGGCAACAGTTTGTTATTACAAACTGTTATTACAACAGTTAATAGGAAAAAAACACTAGCTCCATGGTATAATGAGCACACACTAACTTAAAACAAACAGCTCGGAGCTTAGAACATAAGTGGTGACATAGTAAATTAGAGGTATTTAGGATTAAAAGTGTAAGGTTAAGAGTATAAACAA
>JAVSBU010348290.1:0-10209 GCA_033118015.1 Loricariichthys derbyi | reverse complement strand
ACCGGGATTTTTTCCTGGTCTAGGCCACACCCACCACCGGTTAATTCGTAAGCATCCAGGTTTTGCAGGAACACTCCTGGATACAATTCGGAAGTTTCGGAAGGCCAAATCTCGGTTAATTCGGCCGCAACCATGTATGTGTGAATGTAGCCTTATGCTCCTGTCACACAGCAGTATTTTGGCCAGGGCTGTCATGGGTCAAAAAACCTTGCAAAAATCAAGACAAAAGGGGGCGGAGAATAATATGCAAATTATCCTACAGTTAAACCTCGCCAGGTTCCATATACATTCCAGAGTGTCATGATTGTACGTCGAATCCCACGCCAAGCTTCATTAAAAAGTCGGCGAAAACTTCTGAGCAACGCAGAGAACCCCCCATTTGCCGCATTTTGCTATGTAAGATCACGTCACATTCGGCCGATAGTCCAAAGCATCAATGTAATAGTACGAATTCCACTTGAAGGCAAGCTTGGTGCTGCCATGAAAGGCGAAATGAATATATGCATTTACAGGGGGTTTACTGTATACCCAATATAACTCAATATTTCATGCTTTTTTTCTGGTCAACTAAATTTCATTTGTGAATAAAAATTTCAGGTCACTAACATATACTAAAAAACAGCGGAGCATTTACCACTTTGTAAAGTCCTTCTCACAATACTTAAGATACATTTTGGCACTGAGAATATCAAACAATGAAGTGCTGTGTTTCAGTAGTTATTTTGTCTCAGTTCTTCCTGCAAACACATCTTAAGGTGTGCAATAGTACAAGGTTGTCATCATATTTATTGTTTCAGAATTCTCCACACATTTTCAAGTGGGAACAGGTCAGGGCTGTAGTCAGGTGATTCCAGTACATATACACTTTTATTCCATGTCTTTGTAATGTGTGTAGATTGTTGTTTAGCATTGGTGTGTAGCATCTTTATCATTTAAAAATGCATGGACATTCCTGGAAAATATGTCTTGTAGGCAATATATGTTACTCTAAAATCTCAATGTACTGTTCTGCATTAATGCTGCCATCACAGAAACATAAATTACATTTGCCAAGAGCATTAACAAAACCACATAGCATAACAGACTCTGGCTTTTGAACTTGTTGCTGATAACGGTCTGGATGGTCCTTTGAATCTCTGGTCCAGAGCACATGATACTGATTCCTCTGACCAAAATACATGTTTTCATTATATGATAGTCCACCCCAGATGCCTCTGAGCTCAGAGAAGTTGATGCTTCTTCTGGATATGGTTAACATAAGGAATCTTTTTTGCACAGTAAAGTTTTAAGTGGCTTTTGTGAATGTAACTCTGTATTGTGGGGCATGACAAAGGCTTGCCAAAGTAATCTTGCCATGTGGTTATATCAGCTTTTGTAGAGTCGTGGTTCTTGATTACTAGCCCCAGATTTCCCCACCATAACTTTTTGGAACGTGTTGCAGTCCTAATGGAATGGATAATTATTAACAAATGAAATGAAGCTAACCACAAAAAAATCATAAAATAGCTTGGGTTCCCACTGTCTACAATGAAATTAAAATCAATGTGAGACATGTTTTTCTTCATTTTTCCAACTGTCTCAATTTTTCTGATTAGTAGATGTAAAAGCATGAAGGCAAAACAAAATGGATTTACATGAACATACTTCAAAACATTTCAGAAGGAATAGTTTAGGTGTAATGAATAAGAGAAGATACATGAAATCTACTGATTATAAAGAACCCAGATGCCAGCACAGGTGGTCCTATAGGCCTTTAGTGTTTTAAACAGCATCTGTGGCCCATACCTCCATTAAAGAAAGTGCAGGTCTGACTGCATGACCCATTTTCTGTAGGCTAATACAATGCAGGTGGGCCAAGAGCTAAGCAGCATGGAGAGAAGCATTCATAAACACAGCCTCCGAATAATCCAATAATCATAATCCAAATGTTTCCAAACTCAGAATGTCAAGATATTCAGTGGTACACAGATGAGTGGGTACATAACCCAAAGCTGCTCAAATATATGCTTAGAATAAATAGAAATGTGTTCAGATTTATAAGGATTATTGTGAAATCACTTACTCAATTCCCAGCCTAAAAAGCGAATAAATGATGACTCACTTTCCATGTCCTCTTATTTCAGTTCAAGGCTGTGAGGGGCTGGGGCATAACCGTCAGGACAAGGTACAAGACAAGAATGACTCACATGCCCTCACCCACATTGGGATCTTTTAGAGATGCTGACTAACCTAAGCAATATTTTTGGAATGTGAGTGGAAACATGCAATTTTCACAGAGGCAACTGCCAGGCTGGGATTTGAACATGCGTCTCTATTATTTAAGTAGAGTTACTGAAATCATAGCGGCTCATGTGGATCAAGAAGACCAGCTGCTGGAAACAGCAGTTTTTGAGAAGTTTGAAATTCAGGCTGGGATTGCAAGCTGAAGGTCAGGTAATTTTGCGTCCCTGTGATGAGTGGCTTCCCATCTACGGAGCACGTTTGCCTATGTTGAATGGATTCTTAGATAAGCTCCAGAGCCCCACTGTGATCCTGACCAGTGTAAGCTTTTTACATTCATTTACATTGGGGCTCAAAATGTAAAAAATAAAACAATAAATGGTAAGAGAGCCTACAGTGCCTCCAAGTAGTACTCAGGTTTGCAGGTTTACACATTTGGAGTTAACTTAGCCTTGTGAAATTTGGACTGTAGATGGGTCTGGATATGTGAAATGCACTGCAGCAAAACAAGAATGTTATTTCTCTGTTTTGTATTTTTTACAAATTTGCTAAGTTTACCAAAGGGTCAATTATTATTCAACCCCTCACATCACCAGAATTCATTTTGGTTTTGTCAAGTATTATGAAGTAATTGAGGTATTAAGAACAATGAGCTTCACATGCTTGGATTATTTATCTGTTTTTCCCACCTTTTCTGGCTATAAAAGCCCCTCCCTAAACAAGTGAACAGCACTCAAACATTGCCAACATGGGAAAGCATTCCAAGGCCATCAGAGACAAAGTCATGGAGGGTCACAAGGCTGGCAAGGGGTACAAAACCCTTTCCAAGTAGTTTGACCTACCTGTCTCCTCTGTTGGAAGCATCATTCGGAAGTGGAAGGCTTATGGAACTATTGTTAACCTTCCATGGCCTGGACACCCTTTATCTCGTGTCAAAGCTAGGCTTGTCCAAATGGTCAAGATCGACCTAAGGACAATGAGGAGGGAGCTCCAGGAAGATCTCATGGCGGTGGGCACATTGGTTTTAATAAATATCATAAGTAACGTACTCCACCACAATGGTCTCTGTTCCAGTTGAGCCAGTAAGGTACCTTTACGTTCAAAGCGTCATGACAAGGCCCATCTAAAGTTTGCTCATGATCACTTGGAGGACTCTGAGGCAGACTGGTTTAAGGTTCTCTGTTCGGATGAGACCAAGATCGAGGTCTTCAGTGCCAACCACACCCAGAGCGGAAAGGATGGCACTGCCTTCAACCCCAAGAGTACCATCCCTACAGTCAAGCATGGCGGTGGCAGCATCATGCTGTGGTGCTGCTTCTCAGACAAGGGTCCTGGCCATCTGTTCCATATCCACGGGAAGATGAATAGAACAACCTCCCTGGATATTTTGGCCAAACAGCTCTGCTCCTCCTTCAAGGATCTTAAGATGGGCCGTTATTTCATCTTACAACAGGACAACGACCCCAAGCACACAGCCAAGATAACCAAGGCCTGGTTTAAGAAGGAAAAGATTAAGGTGTTGCAGTGGCCTAGTCAGTCTCCTGACCTTAACCCAATTGAAAACTTGTAAAAGGAGCTCCAGATCAAAGTGCACAAGAGATGCCCAAAGAACCTAGATAACTTGGAGAAGAAGATCTGCATGGAGGAGTGGGCCAAGATAACTCCAGAGATCTGTGCCAGCCTGGTCAGGTCTTGTAGAAAATGATTAAATAAGGGTTATTCCACAAAATATTATACCTAGGGGTTAAATAATAACTGATCCTAATATTTATGTTTTGAATGCATTATAATTTAATTGAGCAACTTATATATTTTTGTTTTTAATATTTAGGCATCTGTTAATAAATGTTACTTTTATTCAATGTCTGATGGCTGTAATTTATTTGCAACTTCTTGTATTAGCAAAATCTACAGGGGCTTGAATACTACTTGGGCGCACTGTATATTTGTCAAAGATCTACAATCAATTATGTCCATTTTAACATCCCAATATTTTAAAACCATGCCATAAAAGGTTATTTGTCTGGTTTTGACATGACATGTAGGTCTATAGTTTTCCCAGTTTCAGATGACAATACCCAACTACATTCTCTCTTATCTCTATGAGATCGTGTTCCAGTGCCAGGTGAAGCTCATGCTGTGGTGTTTCTCCATTCTAGTCCCACATGGAGGTGGTCTCAAGTCCACCCAAGCTGTTCTTAATTACCAGCCCCTCCATATACAGTCTGCAGTGAACAGTAACTCTGTCCCTCCTTCAATTAAATGAGGAGGTCATGCCACCGAGACTTTCCTGCCGAGGACAAAAGGTCCTGGGAATACTTTGTGTGCTGAACTGCAACAATTTATAATTGTCTGATTATATTAACTTAGTTTGTTTGTTTGTTTAAAGTATTTCTGTGAACTTATTAATTACATACCTTAGTTAATTCTAACATACAGTGGAGATCAAAATTAGAGAACAACACAATTTCCTAAATGTCAAGGTCAATGTGAAATTATCCTATTAGTAAAAAAGCAGTATATTAAAGGGCAAATTCATCACAAAATTCATCTTTTCACCATTGAATCCTAATAACATCAATATCATATATCTGTCGACAAAGTGAAATTTAAATCCATGGATTTTAAGAAAAAATAAATTTTGACCAGCTCTGCTCTGAAACGGAAATGTAGATTACGCACTCGGCTACTTTTGGAAGACGATCTGTGATGACGTATGAGGTCGGAGTCGTCCGCCATTATTGACAGCTAGTGTGGTTGTTTGTAGTGAAAACAAAACGAAATGCCGAACTATTATGTAGTTGGAGATTGCACGAATGTTGCCAACAGATCTTTGAGAATATCAACGTATATTTTTTGCAAGAATGGTGCCATTAGACGTGCATGGATCTGCTTTGTCCAGCAAACCAGGATGGATTTCCACAAGCCACTTCAGGTATGCGGTCTCACTAATTGAAAAATCATTTATTAAACATAATGAAAGCATTTTGATCCCAATATGCTTATAAGCACTTGCTAAAATTCATAATACTCACACATTTACATCGTGTTATGTAGCGCATCATGATGGGCATTGCCAGAACCATACGGAACAGAAAGTTCTACTGTAATACAGCCAGCTGCAAACTTCTGATTCATGATTTACTAAATTAAATTGGTCATGTTTGTAAATCGATAGATCGGAAAGAGATCAGAATTGGATGTTCAGTCAAAATCCGACTGTCTACATGGTTATACAACAGTCCAGAGTAAGGCATATTTAAACAACGCATGAAGCGACAGTTCTTACACTTTATAGCCTACGTAGTACCCTGTCAATAAACTTCGGGTGTGTTTGGAACAGAAACTGCATTTCGCGAGAATGCTTTGGATCCCGCCGCCTACGTCATGTCCGTTTGACTCGGGTTTTTTCAGAAAGCTGTGAGAATGACCTACAAAATCCCATTTTTTAACAATTATAAGGTACACTAATCTCCATCTGACTGCATGAAATTATTATTTGTTATATAAAGAACCAGAAACGACGATTAGATGATATTCACCAAAATACGATGAATTTGCCCTTTAAATGAAAGAATTGAAAAAGAATACAGATCAAAATTAGAGAACACTTTCAGAAAGCTGCATTTTATTGGTGTTAATCTGGCACCTGGTGTTAATTTTCTTAATTATCTGACAAACCCTATTTTTAACTGGCAGCCTAACTTTCCGGTGTTAACTCAGGGTGAGCTGTTCCAAAGTGACTGAAACCCTCTGGCAGTAGGTTGTCCAGGTGAAGGCCAAAGGGGTGACCCTATCAGCCATAGCAAGAGAAGTTGGTTGTTCCAAGTCTTTGTTCTAGAATATTGCTACTGTACAACATCACAAACTCATTCACGTCCTCCAAGAAGAGTCCAGTGTTGGCGTGCTTTACTCCACTGCATCTGACGCTTTGCATTGCGCCTTGTGATGTATGGTTTGGAGCTATGCAGCTATGCAGAGTTATGCAGCTGCTTGACCATGGAAGCCCATTCTATGAAGCTTTCTGTAACTGTTCTTGAGCTAATCTGTAGGCCACATGAAGTTTGGACAGCTGTAGCTATTGACTCTGTAGAAAGATGGCGACCTCTGCTCACTATGCTTCTCAGCATCTTCTGACCCCGCTCTGTCGTTATTCCAAATTGCTTCCAATTTGCTGGAATCCCACTGACAGGTGACTCGGGAATATTTAGTAACGAGAAAATTTCATGACTTTGCTTATTACACAAATGGCATCTTATGATACCATGCTGGAATTTACTGAGCTCTGCTCTTCAATTACACTGGATATTAATCTATTACCTGGAAATTAATCTATTAGCACTGACCCTGGCCTACATTTTGCAATGCAAGATACAATTTACAGATGCTGTCCATAAAACAGTTGCACATTTTTGCAGGATTACTCAAGTTTGCATATTTGTACACAATCAAACCTTTAGTAGACCAGGGCTTAAGTGTTATGGTGAAAAATGCAAGCAGAAACACAGACCAGTCAAAACTATGACAAAATAAACACTAAAATCCCCAGGGCAAGAGAGCAGGCTTGGTTTACCTAATGACAGCTGGTCCCTTGCCAAGGTCGTATCTAAATTCCAGGATACCATCATTCAGCGCAAGAGAGATGAAGTCGCCCTTGCCATCTGTCTTCTGGCCATTGTAGAAGATCATGCCATTTGAGTCATTAGCTAGCAGGACCACGGTCATGCTGACCTTTTGCCTGCCAAGATATACAATTGCCTCATTAAACATTATATTAGGTTTATACATATCACCTGAGTGCACTCTCATACTCACCTAGGGCTGCATTTAGACCACAAATTGGACTGGACGTCTAACACTGAGGCAGTTTAAACTAAGGACAGGGCACACTACTTTTTGAGGAAGCTTAAGCCCAGTTTACACATAGACGGTTTAGTCAGCAGGTAGTACGTAGACCGAAGTTCGCGGAAGTTCCGGCAATTAGAAATTAGAAACGGTGATTAAAAATTATCAAACGCCATTGTCTGCGTTGTCTCCGTCATTACGCGAATCTCCGTGAGAGCTTCCAGAATTATTCAACATGTTGAATAATTCCGGGAGCACTCCCAGAGAAGACCAGATAATTCGCATGATGATGGAGACACCGCCAACAACGGCGTTTGATACTTTTTCATCGCCGTTTCTAATTTCTAATTGCCGGAACTTCCGCGAACTTCGGTCTACGAACTACCCGCCGACTAAACCGTCTATGTGTAAGAGGGGGTTTTAGATTCATTAATACACTGTTTCTCCAACTTTTTTGCAGCACTCTCTTTGGTAGAAAAGGACATTTCCAAGCCCCTTAACTCTCACTCGGATGCACATGTACACATCTTTAGCTTTTGCATTGTAATTTACACAAACTTGCAACTTATTTTTGAATAAAACGAAAAGTGAGAAACCACCTTTACAAGGGAATTATTACAAGTAACAAGGATTGTATATCTTGATTTTTATTGTGTGACCTTTGGAACTACTGCTTTGAAACATGCACCAATACACTATGGAAGTTCTACCAGTCTGTGGAAGCAAGAGCCATTTTATACATAGCATTGTGTTGGGGCAACTAATTAAAAACACTGGTCACTAGACTTACTGGTGGTGGTAGTTTAGAAAAGTATGCTTGATGATAAAACACTTCATATCATGGACAATATAATAAATAATAAAACATAAAAGTGTTTCATAAATAATTTTATAAAAGAGAGAGGCCTCTGCAGCTCCCAATTGCTCAAGCTATGATGCAACAAGGAGTGCAACAGGAGAGCAGTTTATACAAGCTGCAATAACATGTTACAATTAATTACAATTAATCTGTTCTGTGCCATATAGTATTTGATTCACTATCTTGATGGAGTCTTTCCAATGCTACACCTACCCCTAACCCCAACTTTAACCTCAGCAACGTAACTGAAATCTTTTGACTTTTTTGGTTTATCAAAAGAAAGTTGCAGTTTATTTAAAAAAGCAGGGATGATTTGGTCCCCACAATGTAATAAAACATTACCAACACACACACACACACACACACACACACACACACACACACACACACACACACACACACACTCCAATCTACCTATCTGTCTAACTACTCTTGTCAGTCTGTCTATTTAGGTGGTATGTTAGCACACATGGTTAGCGCAGTCACAGCTGCAAGATCCCCGGTTCGATCCTGGCCGTGGACTTCGCATGACCTCCCTGTGTCTTGTGTTTACACCAGGTGCTCCCTCATTCTTAAGACATGCGTTAGGTTGATTGGTGACTCTAAACTGGCTTGTGTCTGTTATGAATATAGCTACTGATGCTGATGTTTAATAAAACTAATAAACAAACACATTTAACTATCTATCTAAGCCATATTACTATTATGACAGATGCATTTTTATATTTACAGAGCCTTGCAAAAGTATTCATAACCAGCAAACTCGTGCACGTTTTCACGTTACAGCCACAAATTTAAATAAATTAATTTTGTTGGGATTTTAGGTGATAAACCAACATGAAGTAGCAAATATGAAATATATGAAAAGTGTACTTTGTACACTGCATTTATATTTCAGCCCCCTGTACTCTGATACCCCTATATACAATCCAGTGTGACCAACTGCCTCCAGAAGTCACCTAATTAATAAATAGATTCCACCTGTGTATAATTATTTCTTAGTACAGCTGTTCAGTCAAGACCTCAGAGGTCTGTTAGAGAAGATTAGTGATCAAACAGCATCGTGAAAACAAATGAACACATCAGACAGGTCAGGGATAAAGTTGTGGAGAAGTGTAAATCAAGGTTAAGTTATAAAAAATATCCCAAGCTCTGAACATCTCACGCAGCACTGTTCAGTCCATCATCCGATAATGGAAGGTGTATGGCACAACTGCAAACCTACTAAGACATGGCCGTCCATCTAAACTGACAGCCCAGGTAAGGAGAAAACTAATTAGAAAAGCAGCCAAGAGAGGCTCATGATCACTCTCGAGAAGCTGCAGAGTTCAACAACTCAGGTAGGAGGATCTGTACACAGGATAGCTATTAGTTGTGTACTCATCGAAAATCGGCCTCTTTGGAAGAGTGGCGAGAAGAAAGCAAGCCATATTAAGTCCCAGTTGCACTTGGATACAAGTCATGCAGGGGACAATTGCAAACGTGAAAGAATGTGCTCTGGTCAGCCTAAATGCAAAACACTATGTGTGGTGGAAACCGAACACTGCACCGCACCATCCCTACAGTGAAACATGTGGTGGCAGCATCATGCTGTGAGGATGCTTTTCTTCAGCAGTGACAGTGAAGCTGGTCTGAGTTAATGGGAAGGTGGATGGGGCTAAATACAGGGCAATCCTGGAGGAAAACCTGTTAGAGGCTGCAAAAGACTATACACTGGGGTGGAAGTTCACCTTCCCACAGCACAACAAATTTAAAAAGTGCTGTCACAGTGCCAAAACGTGTTTGAGAACGAGCTGCGACTATAAATGTGGATTTTCCGCAGTCATCCGTAGTGGAACCCCCCCCCCCCAAAAAAGGCCGCCAATTAAGAATGTGTAACGTAAGAATTGCATTTAAATTGTGCATGCGTTGCGAACAAAGCGGGAGTTTTGCGCACGTCCCGCGAGTGATTTGCGGATGTATAAGCTGCCTGCCCTTGCCACTCAACGTTCAGTTTTTGGAGTGCTGTCGCAGTGCCAAAACGTGTTATTTGCGAATGACTATTCCCGATACGTCCGTCGTTTTCGTAATTCACACTTAATACATTTTTTGTAATACTTTTTACGCCCGCACATGTTCGCAATCATCTGCATCATCCGCAAATGTCCGCACTCAAAATTTGAGCATGCTCAAAATTTTGACTGTGGAAGAAACTAGCTTCTGAGAACGCAATGACCACCATTCCTTCACAACACATCCGTGATTATGTTCTTAATTATTCACACATTTCCGCTTTACATTAGCAT
>JAVSBU010348280.1:0-10209 GCA_033118015.1 Loricariichthys derbyi | reverse complement strand
AGTGTTGAATGCTGCTGAACGTTTTGCCGATTTGTTTTTGTTTAACCTGTTAAAATTCGGTAAATCACGCTCAAAATAGTTACTTAGAGTTAGAGAGTTTCAGTTGTCACAGAAATTACCGAATACTGCCGAAGACGTGATGTCACATGCTGTAGAAAAAAGATTCATACTGTAGCAATGCGGGGAAAATAATAACACTGCTTTGGCCGCGGATAAAGAGGATTCATCTCGTGCGGGGAATACAAATTGGTAAAAATCGTAGTGTGACCTATTTAGCATGGAAAATCTGACCCGTCGCGAACGCTACATCACGCATAGTCCGATTTCCGATCTCATCAGCTTCTCAGCAAGAATTCGGTGAGTTGTCTATTTTATTGCACTAAATACCTATTTTGGTACAGGTAAAAAGTCATTTATTTACCAGCCTAAAAAGATCCTGAGCGGGAAAAGAAATGTACAAACCCAAATCAGAAAAAGTTGGAAGATCATTTTACTTATTTTACGCCTATTTCGCTTTAAAATAGCTTATTTAGTTATTTGTAATTGAATTTTTCACCATTTAAGATTTTAAAAAAGTTCCTGATGCTTACTTTTAATTAAATTAAGTAAATGCTTACTTAATTATTTAATTAATTAATTAATTAAAATATATTAGGAAAATATTTTAGTTTACTTCAAGTTTGATTTTATCCTCATCTTTAACACTTATTTTTCCAACTAACATTGAATTTCTACATATTTCCATTCTTAACTTTTTAAATCCATTTGTTTGCTTCAAATAAGCTTTACTATTATATTTATTTATAATATATAATATAATAATTATGCAATATAATAGTATTTATTTTGTTTTTATAAACATGCATTTATTGGTAAAAATTTCATGCCTGTATGTGCGTATAAATAAACATAAATGGCCTCTGTTGTGAGTTTAAGCTCTTTATTTATAAATAAATCAGTGGACATTCAGAGCAACATCTACAGCCAATAATTATTAGCTCAGATAAAAGGTTTTGGGTGTTATGGTACGTGCATGTTGTTTCTGAGAGATAAAGAAATGTTTCTGGAATAATCTGGACCATTTTTAAGGTCCAGGTTTTTGTTTCCTGATGGCTGGTGTTGATTCTGGGTCTGTTTTTTCACACTCCAATTAAATCCGAACCCGGTCTGAAAGGATTAGCCAGAGAATACGGATATTGACACTGAAGCTTAACTGATCTGATCTTGAACTGGAGAGTCCATTAAATCCCTTCAGCTTTAGATTCGAACCTCATGCCCCCCCATGCTAATTCGTCTACAGAAGCTTTTTATCATAAAACACACAACTTTTCTTTCTTCACATTCGTGTAGTTTAGGCTTAAAATGTTACTCAGAATGCCTCTGGCTGGCTCAGGCCAGAATATTAGGTATGCAGAATGTCTAGCGTTTAGCAAATCTCTACAGTAAATAATCAAATGCTGTTTGTTCAGCTCAGTTAACTGATAAGGAAACATCATTACCAGAGCTTTAACCATCTAATAAAAAGCTCAGGATAACAAAACGAAAGTGAGAAAACACATTTTAAAATTTGGATTTCCTGTGCTGCAGTTAAAGGACTGTTTTATTGTTTCTATTAAAATAAAAAATGTAAACAATAACATATTTAACACAACTAATTACGTGTTAAAGTTACTTTTTTGGGCAAGTTAATATGATTATAATGCAACAACAACGAAGAAATAACAATGACAATATTATAAGTAATAATATCAAAATTAATATTATCACTAATTATGTTATTTTTATTATAATTAATATTTTAATAATAATACAAGCAATATAAACATAATTAATAATATCATACCGATCATTATACTTGTATTACAATTTTTTCCCATCCTGTTATTTTTTTATCATTAATATTAATAATAATAATTAATAATATAAGCAATATAAATATACTTAATAATAAAATCATCCCCATCATGATACTCGCATTACAATTTTTCCCATCCTGGGTACAATTAATCATGCACTGTGACTTTAAGAGCCCTGACCAGGAAATTGAGGGGTTCATAATAACCAAAAAAAAAGGATGTGTTTATTTATTGAGGATTGAAACATAGCCATGAGGGCAGGAACATGATCCTGCTGACTAACAACTTAAACCTCACCCTAAACTCCGCCTTCCTGACAGGTTGAAATCATTCTAGAGAGAAGAGACAATGCGAAATTAAATCAACATTTAAGCTCAAATCAATTCAGCCGCAGAGACGAGCAGCACTCAGGAATCGTTCTCGCTAAATCAAGTTGTTTTTCCAATTTATTTCAGCTCTTTTGACAAGACGAGCAGTAATTCAATGCCTGGGAGCAATCAGAGTGCTGAAAAGCTCAGCAGCGTATTTCATAGCTCTTCAAAAAGCAGCCCTAGTAAATATTAGGTCTCACAGAGAGGAAAGCTGCTGCCGTGCAGCACGAGCACTCATTTAAACGCCTTCCTGGAGCTACACACTCCGGTTTCATTCTCTTCTCTCTAGCCTTCCATCACCAGAATCTCATTCGTGTCAACACAGCGAGCCGAGCCGTTATCGAGCGCCGGCGGAATGTAAACATCAGCGGCCCTAACTTGATTAGACCACAATCACGTCCAGACGAAGGCTTCTCATGGCATCGTGGGACAGAAAGTCCAGTGACGCTTCGATATCGCAAACATATCCAGAAATACTGATTCTGCTGAGATGCTGAAACTCCTGGATTTTACCTCACCACTGCAAAATTGGGTTCGATCCCAGGTCCTGAGGAACAGCTGTCTCTATTGTAAAAAGTGCTATACAAATAAATTTGACTTTGAGCTGTCCCTTACCACTGACGGGGGTTATCTGGGAGTCCCGTACAATTCCTCAGAGAATCCAGCAGCCACATTATCCCACGCTGCTGAGTGTACCACTGTGGCTTTCAGGGTCAATTAAATAACTTCAACTACACCCCTATGGGTTAGAACCCAGACCCCCAGGAACATCTGTCCCTTACCATTGAGGAGGATTATCTGGGGATGTGGTACCGTTCCCTAGAGAACCCAGCATCCACTTTAGCCTACACTGTCGACTTTACCACTGTGGCTTTCAGGGTCGATTAAATAACTTCAACTACACCCCTATGGGTCCGAACCCAGGCCCACAGGAACAGCTGTCCCTCACAAACGAGGGGGGTTATCTTGGGGTCTGGTTCAATTCCCCAGAGAACCCAGTGCCCACTTTAGCCTATGCTGTTGACTGTACCACTGTGGCTTTAAGGGTCGACTAAACTTCAATTACACCTCTGTGCCACCAACCGTTCCTCTTTTGCTGCGGCACTTTTGCCTATGGCACACTACTAATGAAGCCACACTGCCAACCACACTGCCAACTTTTAGTTGCTTTTTTTTCCTGTGCCAATGGTTTACACTAGTGACTACACCATCAACTATTCCACATGGCACTTTTGCTTTAGCCATCACTCATGACTATGCCAGAACGACCTTAGCAATTTTACCCATCTCACCAACCACTCTGCTTTATCCTTCACCACCGATTGAGCCACCGACTGCAGTGCTTTACCACGGAGTATGCCACTGTTGCTTTTAGGGTCGACTAAAACTTTTGACCACGCCTCTTTTTCCCCATGCCATGAACTATGCCACTTCCGCCTACACTGTCGACCATGCCACTTTAGCCTACACCAGGGCCTGCACCGTTAGAACAGTATATAAGCAGATAGCTTTATTAATCATAACACTGCTCATCATGATGTAATCAGTAAGAACCAACGCATCATCCAGGAATAGACTGGAGCGGTGAACATTTGCCCTCCGTGCAGTAAATATTAATGATTTCTTTAAAGGCGTTAATGTCTAATTACATCACATATACCAGCATGCATTTTCCCCAGCAAACCCACAGAGTTCAGCTCGGAGTGTGTTTCTTAAACCCAGCAGACAATCTGAAGATAAGAGGCGGAATCAATGGGGCAAACCAAGACACCCCAAGGCAACTCCAGAAAGATTCAGCAGGTCACGTTTCTCTAAACATTGATTATGCAAAGACGAACGAGGTAAACATCGCATCCTAATGCGCCTCCAGGCAGGGCAACATCTGACTGGCCTTAAATAAACAAGAAAGGCAGCTAACGGTGGTGCAAACGCAACACCGGGTTCATAAATAAACATTAAACAACAGGAGATGTGGATACGTCTGGGGGTCGATATCAGGACACACCGTTATTAGAAAATGATGAAAACAAGGCTGAAACTCAAAGAGAAAACTGAATTATACCACAGTTCTGACCCTGCAAACTGATTGGCTGAGAGATGTTTTAGGAGTGCCAGGATCTCCACAAATATTACCCCAAAACATACACACGTAACCTAGCAACAACGCCAGTCTTAAAGGAGCAACGGTATGATTGTACAAGTATGAGAAATTATTTATAAAAGTTTATAATCAAATGTTTTTGCTTCTTCTTAGTTCTTTCATCTTTTCTTCCCAAAGACGTTGTTTGCTGGTGTTAAACTCTACGTCTTCCATTAAACACCATCGGCGGCTGATCAGAGCTTCATTCATGGATCTGTTAAGTCCGCTGTTAAAGCTGATGAAGCTGCTGAGGCTCTGTAACTCTTCCATTAGCATTAAGAGCTTCGGCTAGAACCCATTTAGAATCATTAGATCCAGTAACACTAATTTTAATGGGATCGTAGCCTTTGGTTATAACACCGGGATCTCACTCCTATTTTCTTCTGTTGGTACTGTAACGGGTTTGGCTACTTCCTGGAAGCAGCCTTCTTCTCAGGCTCGTAAGGGCACCTGCGCTGCGTTCGCTGAGGCTTTATTGCCATCTGGGGGTGCAGAGCTGAGGCACGCCTAATTGACATCAGCTGTTTCTAAAGCTTAAAAAGGCAGAATCGAGTCAGAGCCAGCGAGCTGGCATTAGTGTGCATTATGAGTACAGATCGCAAGCCGCCGCTCCAAGCTTGCATCCCAGTTGATGTGAGGCGTGCAGCAGCAAGGCTAGAGGCGCACTAGTAACATCTTTCTCTGTTTTTCTCTTGCAGATCCTTCTGCTGGCACGAGGCATGTCCGGGCTGGTGTGCTTTTCCCACCAGTTTGCGGCGCCAAAAAACTGGTGGAAAACGAAACTCCACGCAGCAAAACAGGTGAGAAAAGCACACCAGCCCAGATGTGCCTCGCGCCGGCAGAAGGATCTGCAATTCGGGTTTAAAGGGAAATTAAGGTAAGCACACCAGCCTCCCTGCACTGATGCTGAGAGGGAGTTAGGGACGAAGGTACCACCCTTCCTTTGTAGAGGGAGGGTGGAGTACGGTCAGGAGACCGGAGGTAAGGTAGGCTTTATTAGACAGAGTAGGTACAGTTGCATCCCTCTGCATCATACCCCCCCCCCCACCCAGTCCAGTCCTGGAGCCCTGCCTGGTCGTGCTGGTATGGCCCGGGTGGAAGGAAATCCCATGGCAGCTGGCGAAAGAGTTGCCCTCCGACGTGGCCACGCCGGCACCAGCCACACCTAAAAGGTCCAGGCTATGGCCTCCCCAGGATGTGTGCATACCTTGTAGGTTGGGGCATTGGGTGGGAGATGCTCTCTATGCCGCCTACCTTGTCTATCCTGTTCGTTCCTACCTGGTCAGATGTGTCCTCGATGCCCAGTGCATCCTAGCCTTCGCCGATCCGAGGGTTGGCCGGTAAATTGTCTTTATTTTGGTTGCCTTTAGCTTCTGGTATTTTGGGTTTTGGTTATCTTTTAGGTTCTGTTTGTTATGGGTTTAATAAATTTATGAGTGTTTTTGAAGCTGTCAACTCATAACAGGTACAATAGTGTGTCTTACTAACAGCCTGCCTTACAAATCAGCCCAGCTGCTTCTATAATGCGAGATATCGGTACTGGTTGTTCTGCTCTTTCCATTTCATTATAGCGCCATCCTTACGTGGATTACTGTTTAAGAAAGTTGTGTTATGCTGTTGTAGGGTAAAAACTGACTGATTTAATTATAGTCATTGCTTTGCCAGGGATCTGTGAAAAGCCCCGATGCTATCGGATCATGGGTTCTGGTGTAACCATATGGGATGGTTTCACATTTTCACATATTTTATGGACCGTTAGTTAAATAGATAAGTTAAATATGAATGTTCACAGCTTGGAACCAGTGTGTAAATCCAAAATCTGAAAGTTTCCCTCTAGTCTGTGACCTCTCATGCTGTTCCAAAATAATAAGAGCTCTTGCTCACGCCTCAATGTACACATCCTTTCACTTCTCTAGCACCAGCTGCTTTATCTCCTGTTTAAAATATCCCACGAGGATAAACACATCGCGGTTCAGTACCTCCCCCTCTCTCCCGCTTCACATGTCAGTGATTTCTGTCTTTATCTATGAACACATCCAACAACTCGGATCTTTATAGCTCATTATCTGAACCCGCAGCCTGAGAGGTCTTTCCGGGTGCTCCTCAAGAAGCAGATGGAGTGAAACCCTAACCTACGGAGTCGTCATTATGGCAGCGGTGTGAATGGTGAGTGTGCCAATTAAAGAGGAGTAATGAAAGCACTGAGCTAGAGTTTCTTCAACTAATTACACCTTCCTACATATCCAAGCAGAGAAAACAAATAAATCCGGGTCACGTTATCCGGTGAATGAAGGATCTGTTTCATGTTCTTCTCCACTACACAATGGAGAAGTATCTTCTTAATTAACAATTTTTGATCAGTTTTTCTTCAGCCGAAAACATTAATCAGACTGAAACTTGTCTTTAAAGTAACATAGCTGTTATACACATCACTCCCTCAAAATATCACATACAAAATTAAAAATATCACCAAAATAAAAATAAAACAAACCTCGCTGGCTGCACACAACCAAGAAGGAATGAGTCCAGTTGAAAAGAAAACACTAATTTACTCATTTACTAATAAACAACTTAATCAATAGTCATCAATATTCAATCAATAGTTCTTATTATATTAAGACCTAGGTCGTTTAAACAAACAGATGTTGGTCAGATGGTCTTTAAATGGTGCTTATCAATATATACTCCCTGGCCAAAAAAAAGGTCACCACCTGGATTTAACTAAGCAAACAGCTAGGAGCCTCCAATTGGATAATTACTGTATGGGTGATTATGCTTCATTTGGCAACAAGTCCTTTAACCCTAACTGATGCAGTGAGCAGATTCTCATTTGTCTCATTTGTTAAACAACCATGTCGTCAGTTCCTGGGGTCGTAGAAAAGATGTTAATCGGGTTCAGAAGGGTTTCAATTATTGGCATGCATCAAGCAGAGAAAACATCTAAGGAGATCCTGAAACTACTAAAATCGTGTTAGTGCAGCAAATTATTAAAAAGTGGAAGGACAGTGAGAAAACATTGTTTCAAAGGAAGGAATGTCGGCAGGAAAACAACAACATAACTCAAGGACATGTTCAATAGTGAAAGCAAGAGCATTTGTACGTGCACAATATGAAGGGAACTCAAGGGATTGTAACTAAACAGCTGTGTAGCCTTAAGAAAACTACTAATTTTTTAATATTCTAAAATAACAATGCCAGGACTCATTGGGCTCAAATTGTGGAAGAGTGGTTCAGGGAGCATGAGACATCAAGCTCACACACTAGTATGACCCTTTTGACACCTGCTGGCAGAAAAAAGAATTGCAGTCTTAACAGGCAGAAAATCATTGGCAATATTGCCCTATAACATCACTCTTCAAGTATTACTTCGCCATATACACATGTAACTTAGCAACAACACCAAAAGTATCAAAGCAACAACGTTATAATTATACTCAAAAGGAATTATTTTGATTGGATGCAAATTTGTGCAAAGGATCTAAATGAACCATAGCTGTATAACAAATCGTAACTTATTTTTGGATTCCTTTCACCACATCACCATAAATAGCATGCCTGTAACTGGAGAAACAATCAGCATCTCAAGGAACCAAACTCAACCTAGTAAACCTGAGCCAAGCTCCATCTCTAAACACTTCATAATTATAACGAGCTCATGAAAAAAATCAGAAGGTCCTGTTGCCTGGGAGACTAAAGCACGGTCCAATCAGGCTCAGCTCTGTTAAAGGTAACTCCCTTTCCCACCAGGATCTAAAATTCCCCGATATTGGTGTGTGAGGAAGGAGAATCAATAAGGAAAGAAGCAAACAGTAAAATAATAATCAGACCATCTCAAGGCTGAAAGGAAGACCAACTCCGTTATGGCCATTAATTGTCAGATAAAATGAGTATAAATAAAAATATAGATAAATGATTAAAAATTAAGGTTTATTTCCAGTGAGTAAGTAAAGTGGATGTGGTTTGTAAGACACATTATGGTCCCAACAGAAGAAAATGGGAGTGAGATCCCGGAGTTATAAACAAAGTCTAGGATCCCGTTATAATTAGTGTTACTGGATCTAGTGATTCTAAATGAGTTCTCGCTGAAGCTCTTAATGTTAAAGGGAGAGTTATAGAGCATCAGCAGCTTCATCAGCTTTAAGAGCTGGACTTAACAGATCCATGAATGAAGCTCCGATCAGTTTAATGTAAGACGCAGAGTTTAACACCAGCAAACGACGTCTTTGGGAAGAAAAGAAGAAAGAACTAAGAAGTAGTAACAACATTAAGAGCCGAGTATGTTTGATTTGAAAAAAGCTTTAACATCTTAACTAACTAAAAACATTGCTTTTGTTTTAAATTCTAAAGAACAATAATTTAGAATGTGTGCTTTTTGTATAAAAATTAACAAAAATAATCTTTCGTCCTCTGTGATTAAAATAAATGTAATGTGTTTGGCCCCCCTCTTGTGTTCAGAAAATGCAATTGCAGTTAGATAGCCTAATAAACAGAACATGTGCAACATTACCAATCTCTATGACATTTTTGCACTGCGATGCATTGCTACATCCCTAAAAGTGAACTGTATCGGCTTCATCAGCCAAAAAAAAAAAATCAGCACGCTTTTGCACCAAATATCCCCAATTTAAACCAAGCAGCACTGTGTTTATCAGAAATGATTTTTAATCATGATTCCTTATCTTTTTCCATTCATGCTCTGATATCAGATTAGTAGTCGGTATCAGAAGAACATCACTCAGAACTGAACTTCCATATTACAGAGCTTCTCCTGTAATGCAGGTTTGAGTGACACCTCAGAATAAAGGCAGCAGAATAAAGATGGGATAAACAGCTTATATCTGACACCGAGCAGAAAGAATTTCAGTTAATGACCCTCATTCAGAGCTCCAGAACAAACCTCAGATCAGTCACAATCAGAATCCTCTTCCTCATTCAGCTCTCACATTCAGGAATATCACTGCTGTAATAAAAACGTCAACCAAAAAAAAAAAAAATCTACAGAACTTAACCCTTAACAGGTTCAGACAAGCTTCGGGGCTGATGCTTCGGGTTATGTACCAAAAACCAGTTTGGATTTGGAGCCAGTTACTTGTGATTTGCATGACAGAAGAGCAGTGTGCCACAATTGGTTTTTTTGTGGACTGAAGGTCTGGTGCTAATATTTATCAAAGACTTTGTGCACAGTATAGAGAAAGTGTTTCATTGCAAAGAAGTGTACGATTGATAGAGAAGTTCAAGGAAGGTGGCAAAAGTGTCAGCCATGAAGGTGACGTGTTGTTGCATGCAATTTACAATGCAAGATCCTCTCATTATACATGATCTTAAATTGATTTATCGGCGTCCAAATAAATCACAATGAAAAATTGCATTTGGTGTATAACGGGCTTCAGCATGTAAATCATGTCAATCATCGCCCCCTGAAGATTTAATAAAGCCATTCAGTCTACCTTAAAACAGTAAGCTACCTTACATATGAAATCTGTAGATTGTAAAATTCAGTGCATAGAAATAAAAACCTAAACTGTGTTTATTTCTGTGTAGCAGCAGCTTCATGCTCAGACTCTTACCATGACTGAGATGTGAAGCAGGTGCACATGCTCGTGGAGGCCCTGAGAAGGCTCTCGCAACGTGGGCTGCGTGGCCTGAGAAAGCTGCTCTGAACTGCTCATGGACACGTGGAAAAAGAGCGTCCCATTCTCCAACCACTGCTGCTTCCAATGGACCTGAGAGATATCTGCTCCGGTTCCTGTCATTTCTACATTTAAAAAAAGAAAGAGAGAGAGAGAGAGAGAGAGAGAGAGAGAGAGAGAGAGAGAGAGAGAGAGAGAGAGAGAGAGAGAGA
>JAVSBU010348271.1:0-10210 GCA_033118015.1 Loricariichthys derbyi | reverse complement strand
CACACACACACACACACACACACACACACACACACACACACACACACACACACACACTCAGTTCCACTGTTCAGACTAAACAGGCTCCAGCTGAGCATGTGACCTTCTCTCCTATCAGTTAGAAGATAAAGAGGTTTAACCTCAGCAGGTTCAGGGGTCGCCTCGTACCTCATTAGTGATCACCCCAAATGCACCCACTTTCACCTTCACCTTCTCCTGCTTCTTCTTCATTAGCTCATTTAATCTAGGAAACCGGGACTTTATAAAATTTTAGAACTTTAGAAATCAGGAACTGACATGACTCATTTATTTTAATTCTTTAAGTCTTTTTTTCTTTGTCGTTGTTTCTTTTTCCTACTTCCTGTCTTTTGTCTGTTCACACTATCCTCTTTATTCCTTTATTTAGTTTCAGTATTTTTTCTTTTCATCTCTTTTATACCATATTTAATTTCTTGTCTTTATACTTCTCTTTATTTATGTATGTTTTGTTTGCCTAGTTTTAAAAATGTATACATTTCTTTGACTATATTTTATTATAAACTTTTTAAAAATATTTCCTTCTCTTTCTGTTTATTTTTCAGTCTTTGTCCTTTGCCTAATCTTATTTATTTATTTATTCTATACTTTTTCTTTTCATGCCTTTCATAATATTTTTACATTTCATTTTCTTTTTCCCTTTGTTGTTTGAAGTCTTTTTCTTTTCTCTGTCCTGATTACAAACTCAGTTTAAGTTCTGATTATGTTTTATGAAGGGTTTTCTGTTATTACTCGGCTGATAGTTCAGTCTTGACCAGTGTGTGTGGGGTTTTTTTTCTTTTGGACAACTGTTGAATAACATTCATTTAAAAACCCAAATACAGTCCCTGTTTCTGGAGCAGGAAATGGTTTGGATTTTATTATTCTGGATTTGATTCCTCTTTTATCGGCTCTGCTGTGGCGTCAGGTGACAGAGCAAATGCAGCCGCAGTTTTATTTGCGCTGGTCACAGCAGCAGAAGCCGATTCTCCATCGTAGAGCAGATCCCATCACACTAAGGGAGGGGGCTCGTATTTTTCCTCTCGCCTCTCTCTGTGTTTAATAAAGAGCGCTGTGCAGACTTTCATTAAGCAGCCGCTTCAGGCAAACACACAGAATAACCATCGAACCCGCCGTGACACAATAGAGGCTTTATTAATTTCACAGACTGGTTTAAACCCCAAAAAAGAAATGAGACACTGAGCTTGGTCCACTGGCTTTTATCCTTTGGGTTATTATTGTAAAAAGTCCTCCATGGCATCACCCCATGGTCTTAACATTGGTGATGGTCTTAACATTAATGCAGATGCCGACCTAAACGTGGTTGCAGACCCCTTCATTGTAACGGTGTTCCCCAATGCCACTGCCCTTTATCAGCAGGGAAATGCCCCCTGCCACACTGCAAAAAAAAGGTCCAAGGTGTTGCCCTGGCCTCCAAATTCCCCAGATTTCAATCCAAGCGAGCGTCTGTGGAATATGCCGAACAGACGGAGGCCCTGGGATCTGAGGATCTGTTGCTAGCCTTCAGAGCTCCAGGTGACTGTTTTGGGTTAAGGGAGGATTCTGTGAAATGTGTTTTATCTCTGCCCAAATTCCATAAGTACAAATAACTACAATTAAACAGACACCCTGAAGATATAGCTGTGTCCCAAATAGATTCCTTTTAACTCATTAGGCTCACTACTTTCTCATTAGCGTTACCCTATAATAGGCCTAGGAAGGGACTGTTAAGTAGCAGTGAAAATACAACTGGAGCGTGGCGTGGCATTTTCTCGGCCCTTCATAATGCTGTGTTCCTAGGGCTCTATTAAGGGCCTTGTTCAAGGACCCAACAGTCGCAGCTTCGCAGAGGCAGGACCTTGAACCCTGGACCTTCTGGTCTGTAGGCCAGTACCTTAATTAACCTGCAATACGTCACGTCAACTTCTGTCCAAGCTCAAAAGTGGTTACGATGGACCATGGAACAACAGAGACCCCACTGAGACCCGTTTTCTCTTCCATCACACCGATGACAGGTCATAGTCACAGTTTAACCCTATAAGATCATTTGTATTATATTTGATACATGGGTTTTTAAGACCTTTAACTTATAAATGTGATCAATACTTTACTTAAAAACCTGTTGTTTATGATCTGACACATGTATTATTCCCTCTAGTGGATTTTCACTATACTCCAGGTAGTGGAAGGGCTTTATTTGACCTTCTCAAAATGGCTGGTGTCATGATTCGTCCACATGCTTTCTGCAGGAAGATCTTTGCTCATTTTTATGATGTTAGGGTAAAAATAACATTTATTTTGTTGTGCCTTTTTAATAATAAATACTTTCTCTATTTAAACAATGCATCCTTACTTAATAATTAATTATTTGTATTACAGTTAAATTTTGTTAAAAATGTGTGTATCAAATTCGATACTGCAGGTATATAAGGTACAAAGCCAAAAGTTGCCAAAAATGCCTAATATATCAAATGAGATACCACAAAATATCATAAACAAAATGATCTTGCAAAATTTTATTTTTTGATTTGGAGTAAAGGTGGTCTAATCATCTCAGTTTCAAAAAAGTAGAATTTTATGACTTTTTTTTGATGGTTCAGGCTTTACAGGGTTCATTTATATCGTCAGTCTTTGTTTGAAGCAGGAAGAGATTCAGACTATGATTCTGCTGTGATTAAATATAATTACCACTCGTACATTTAACTGGTTTTGCTAATTGAGGATTTATTGACCTTAGTTATATTTAAAACAAATCAAACCCTAGATTAAGAGAAAACTCTTTACGCTAACGATTTTTCACGCGATTTATTCAGGCGACTAAATTCAGGCTTGTTCATAACACCACATCAAACGCAATTTTTCAGATGACGAAAACACAACGTTATTTTATTCACTCCCAATCACCATCACTTCTGGTGTCGGCATAGCAACCACTACGTATGTTTATTTATTTAATGTCAACATCAATGCCGTAATAAAAGTGCCTCACAAAACGACTTTGGATAAACGTAAGCGTGTCTTTCTAATCGCCCACCTGTTTTGTATGTTTATTTAACGATTTAAATTAATTAATGCATTGTAGCTTAGGCTGTCCGTTCGCACGGCTGCATGGAGTTTTTTTAATGCAGTGAAATCCTCGAGTCTTTTGACAGCGTTAAATTTGATCGTGTGTAGTTTTTTGATATTCCTCTTAAAGGATGACGTTCAGCAGGTGTGTCTCACATCTAAAACTCATCTGGGTTTTATGAGCAGTGGAGTTCAAAAGCATTTTTATTCGTCTCTTTGTTTTATCGACGCTTTTAATTCCTTCGTTAGATTAAAAACGGCACCGAGCTACAGGCCTGGTCAGAGAACATACCCTCAAACCAAGGCCCAATTCATACATCAGAAACCCACACACACACACACACACACACACACACACACACACACACAGGCTGGTGTTGGAGGATTGTGAGGGCATTGTGTTGCTCCTGCATCTGTTTAATAAACTGTCTGTAAAATGGAGGAGCTCCTTGATTCTTTAGCATTGTGAAGGCACCGGCCCCAGGTGGTGTGTGTGTGTGTGTGTGTGTGTGTGTGTGTGTGTGTGTGTGTGTGTGTGTGTGTGTGTGTGTGTGTGTCTGTGTGTGTGTGTGTGTGTGTGTGTGTGAAATGTCAGCTCCAGCGGAAGCTCGACTCAGTGGCCTGAATGGAAACAAAAGGGCAGCAGACACACAACTTTAGGCTTTATGTTTGGCCCCGTTGCCCCTTTCAAGCCCTTTGATTAGCAGAGTAGGCAGCGCTGACCCCCAATACCCCCCCCCCCCCAAAAAAAAAAATTAACCCCCTACAAACCCCCTCCAGGGTGCACAGTCAGCCACTGCTGACCCCTCCCTCCGCACAACTGAAACATTGCACCGGCGCGTTCGGGCAGCGACACCGTGGGCACCTTGACCCGTCTAGACGGGGTTTTTTTCTCTTTCTGTTTGTTACCAAGCTGAACCCTGACCTTTAGGTTTATCTACTTTTAGGTCTTCTTTTACTGCTCTTCTTTTTTTTATTAATTAAAAAAGTTGCGCACTTGTTGTGGAATATTTTTAGGATTGGGATTTTATTGTAATAACATAATTATTTTCAAGGATTGTCCACATCCTCTGCACGTCTCCAAAGGATGGAGACATGCAGGAAGTTTTTTTTTTTTTTAACTTTCTTTGTATTTTTTTTTTCAGTGCTAATGCCACAGGAACGCGGGGGGGGGGGGGGTGGGGATCCACTTTTTTTCCAGTAAGTACATGTATAATTAAATGTGCCTCGTTTTATTTCCAAATTTCTGTCACTGCAGGATTTTTAATTTCAAAAAATAAGTCTCAATTCCTGTCCTTCAATCAAAAGTTTGGGGTTTTTTTATATTTTAATGCGTCTATTTTATAAAGTGGAAAAACAACTTGTGGGTTTGGGTGTAAAATTTGGGCGCCTCCCGGATGCCCCAGCTGTGTTTTTTTGTAATATCTCAATTTTCTTAAGCTCTTTTTTGTTCTTTATTTCTTGTTTTTTAAATCTGCCAATGTATAATACCATTTTTGATGTTTTGTTCACTGAGAATTTTGAGAGTTCTCACCCTCCATCTCTCTAAGTGATGTTTACAATGAATTAGTGGTAAAATTTGTGATTTATTTGCCTCTGTATCAGTTCAGAACTCGAACAATGCTGATGAAATGATGATATTATGATATTAGAATGAAAGGTAAAAGGGTGGAGCTATTTTTTCTTTTTTATGACCTTTACTAATAAGTTATTTATTTTAACATAATATTCTGATTTCAGCCTCCATTTTTTAAGACAGATTAAAGCTAAAGTGCCTCTGTTATTATTGCTTTTATTATAACGTACGGCAGTTTCGTCTTCTCGACCCGAGTTTTTTTCCGACCCTGTCCTCGGGCTGGAACATCTCCTTGGGTCTCCGATCAGCTCGGCTCGCTCGCTCTGCTGATTCTAATCCCTCGGCTAATCATCACACCTGACCCTGGATCAGGCCGCAGAGAACAAACGCTTTATGCAGGGCTGAGAAAATGGCAGCCATGACGCCAGGCTCCACCCACTCCTCCATTTCCCCTTCCCTCCATTCTTCTCCTTCTTGGAGTCCTTGCTCTTTTCGGGCTCGGTCCCGCTGGTGCCGTTAATCATGACTAATAAGAATCATTACAGCTTGCTTTATTAAATTCAATGACATCAGGTTTGCTCTTCATATCGTAGGAGATAAAAACCCACTAATCGGTTTGACCCTTCTACATCCTGATATCTTAATTTATAAATATTATAGCGGTGCTGAAATAGAGCAGATACGTTCTTAGTGATGTTTAACGAAGCTTAAGATTGTTTGCGAGGGTCCAAAACATTCATCCCTAGGACATCCTGATAACTTTAATAGCTGCTCATTAAAACAAACCCAATACCGTCCCCTAATTATTAATTGTCTGAAGACATGTGCGTATCCGTAGTCCGTCCTTTATCCTGATACCTGTGGGTCTAAAATTTATCAGATACACAAGGTTAATGCTGTGAAATGCTGTGTCCCATAAGGCTCTGTTCTTGGTCCCTTATCGTTCTCGTTAGGAAGACAAATTCCTCAGACACATTAGATCTAGATTAATTAAAAATGTAAAAAGATTTTAAAAATTGAAAAAAGATTAAAAATCTAGATTAATAATTATAGTAATTTCTTTATTCTAATTGTCTAAATCTTTTTTAAACAGTTATTCTTAGACCACCATTAGATCTGTAGTTTTAGCAGTGGCATGACGACACAAACTTGGTTACTTTATGATCATCTTTTCCATCGTTCTGAGCTTTCCTAAAAAATGGGCTGCTACCCTTCCAAAAAACATTCCTGATCAAGAAGGGTCACGACGCTGGTGGAGGAATAATTATATAAACAGGGGTAGATCTATTCTAATGATGGACTAAGACGTTCACACAGTAATATTTGCCAAGTTAAATCAGATTTATTTCTATAGTGCTTTTTACAATGGAGCACAGTCTTTACATTTTTATATTATCATCTAAATTATAAAGCCAGTCCCAAACTGAGCAAGCGTAGGGAGACAGTGGCAAGGAAAAACTCCATAATGTTACAAGCGAGATCCAAGGCTCTCAAACTGTTTGATTATTATGGTTTCAAAATGGACTGTGCTATATAAATGATGACCATATTGATTTTTGGTTAATTAATAATGGTTAATTCATGAGCCACGGCGTTTCCCGGTCCCTCTGTGCTCTTGATGCAAATGCACCAGACCCGTCCAACCACGTTCCGACCCTTCGTCGACGTCCAACTGGGATACCAAACGCTCCTCAGTATTTCCACTCCCTCCCTCCTCCTTCCACCTTCTTATCATTAGTCTCACATTTCTTCACCTTAGTGGTAAAATCATTCAATATATGGTTTTATATTTATGTTTTATATGTGGGCGCTGGTGCAGGTTTGACCTGAGGACCAGGGGACCATCCCACACCCAGTTTCCCCTCCCTCAGTCCCAGCCAGTTGTACCTGTGTGTGAGCTCAACATTCTGTGAGTGCAGGGTCTCCCATTCCCGGTGACCATAGTGCACGAAAATAATTTAAACATATATTTAGGTGCTGTAAGGCAGATTAATTGTCCTCACGTTTTATAAGGTGATAAAGTGTAGATCTTACTAATGTCATAAAAGGGCAGCGTAGCTAAAGGAATGAATGTCCTGGGTCCAGCCATTTGATTTTGGTTGTTTGAGATGTTTAACATATCAGTCAGCAGCCTGAAGTACAGATCTTTAGACTGAGATGATGAAAAGAGCTTAGTGCAGTTAGGAAGGGCGGAAAGGGAGGGGAAGAAAAGGAATAAAAAAGGAAGGAAAGAAGGAAAATAGAAAAGATGGATGAGGTGAAAGAAAGGAAGGAAGAGAGAAAACAAAAAGGAAAGAAATAGAAAATAAAAGACAAGGAAGGAAGGAAAAGAAAGAAAGAATGAAAGGGTAAAGAAAGAAAGAGGAAGGAAATAAAGAAAAATTGGAGGGAGGAAAAGAAATAAATAATAAAAGTCACATAAAGAAAGAGGAAGGAAGGACAAGAGAAAACAGAAAGGAAAGAAATATAGAAAGACAAGGAAGGAAAAGAAAGAAAAATGAAAGGGATGTAGAGAGAAAGAAAGAATGAGGGTGAAAAAAGAAAGAGGAAGGAAGGAAAGAAGACAATGAATGGAAGGAACGAAATAAAAAAAAGGGAGGGAGGTAAAAACAGAAGGAAAGGGAAGGAAAAGAAATTAAGAAAAAGACAGAATTAATAGAAGAGTGTAAGAAAGCAAGAAACAAAATAAAGAAAAACAGAGGAGAAAGGAAATGAAAGAAAGAAAATAAAAGGGACAAAGAAAGAAAGAGGAAGGAGGAGAGAAAACAGTAAGGAAAGAAATATAGAAAGACAAGGAAGGAAAGAAGAGAGAAAACAGAAAGGAAAGAAGTATAGAAATACAAGGAAGGAAAAGAAAGAAAAATGAAAGGGATGTAGAGAGAAAGAAAGAATGAGGGTGAAAAAAGAAAGAGGAAGGAAATAAGACAATGAATGAAGGAATGAAATAAAGAAAATGAGAGGAAGGAAGGAAAAAACAAGGAAAGGGAAGGAAAAGAAATTAAGAAAAAGAATCAATAGAAGAGAGTAAGGAAAGAAGAAAGAAAATAAAGGAAAACAGGGAAGGAAGGAAAAGAAAGAAAGAATAAAGGACAAAGAAAGAAAGAGGAAGGAAGGAGGAGAGAAAACCGTAAGAAAGAAATAAAGAAAGACAGAAAGGAAGGAACAGAACCAAAGGAAAAAACAACAAATAAACAAGGCTCTTAACACCCAGGATAAATTTTGGTGTTACTGTATAAAACATTAATGCCATTAAGAACAAACCTCAACTTGTCACTGCATCAAAAAGCTTAGCTGCAGTTTTTCTTTATAAAGCAGCTTATCAGTTAGGCCTGAAAAGATCAGCTTTTATAGCCTGATTTTATTTTGGACTTGACTTTAAATTTTAAACTTGCCCAATAAAATCCAACTAAAATAAAACTTTATATTCCTCGAATTTGTTTAAAAGACTAGGTCCAAAATGGACCTAAAATGTGACCCAGGATGTTGTGTAGAATAATGTGATACACGCCCTGGATGGGACTCCAGTCCCCCCTGTGGGACCATTCAGGATCAGATGGCTACAGTGGCAACACAGATCCCCCGACCAAACACCCCTCCCTCAGACTCGGGTGATTGGGTCCGTAGGCGAGACCCGGTGATTCGTTAAACGATTTTAGAAGTGTCTCACAAACACTGTTTACCTCCGCAGATGGACGACTTTATACAGGAATACCTTTGATGTAAAATTACCAAAAAAAAAACCTGTTTTAGAAACGCCCTAACCCAGGGGCCATGTTTTTGGGGAGATGATCTACCCTGAAAAATATCAGTGTGAATAAAACTGATGTTGGAGGTCGTGGTTCATACTGTCCTGTCAGAACCTCGGCTGATAAAATGCAGAGCTTATTTTTCATTCGTTCCTCTGCTCTCGAGGGCAGACGAGCTTTAAATATCTAACGTTATGTGATGTTGGGGTCTGATTGTTGGTACTTTAGCGCCCCCCCCCCCATCTCCTCTCTACTGATACAAACAATTAATAAGAGCAGTTAATCAGTTAATTAACTTAATCAGAGTCTCTCCGATTCACCGTCTGCTTCAGCAGTCTGTCTGATCTCACATGTTTTGATTAATAATATAAGGCCCAAAGTTCTGCATCCTCTAATCAAATAGAACAAACACTGGTGGGTCAGGAATCTTTTTTTTTTGTTTGTTTTTTTTTTGATTATTCATTCATTCTTGTTTTAATGAAGGAATAAACTTTTCCCTTGTTGGGGTTGCGGTCGCTCTGGGGTCGACTCACAGGTCCCATGCATGACCCTGGACGGGACTCCGATCCCGTCATTACATTCATTACACGGGATGCCAGACCCAGTCAGAAGGCACCACCGGGACATGACCCTGGGTGGGCTAGCATATGAGATTATTGCATCACCAGAGTGGAATACAAAGGTCATTTTTTTCATGCATTCAATAAAGAAACAAAACAAAATAAAGAACAAAAAATAAGAGTAAGAAAGGAAGAAATAAAGAAAAAAATTTAGCATGAAGGAATGAATGGGAGGAGGCAAAGAGAAAGGAACAAAGGAAGAAAGATAAAAGGAAGAAAAAAAAGAAATAATTAATGAAAGACAAAAAGGAAAAATAAAGACAGGGAGAGATAAAGAAAGGCAGGAAACAGAAAGAAAGAAAAATTAAACAAAGCAGGAAAGAGAAGGGACAGAAGGAAGAAAAAGAAAGAGAGAAAGAAACAAGGAAAAAGAAAGAAAGAATTAACGACAGAAAGGAAGGAAGAATCGGAACAAAAGAAATAAGAAGAGGAAGAAAGAACAAGCAAACAAATGAGACTTTAGAAATGAATTGTTCCCAGTATAACCAGTACAAGAGCAACCGTTTGTTTTAGGTACCAGAGGTTCAGGTGTTATATCGCATAATACAGCACATATATCAGCTAAACGCTACAACACAATACACACACATCGATCACTTTATTAGGTACACCTGTTCAACAGCTCGTTAGCGAAATATCTAATTATCCAATCAGACGGCAGCAGCTTGGTGCATTTAGGCATTTAAGGTACTCTCAATTGTGAATTGTGATAGAAAGGCAACAGTAATTTATAAGCACTCGCTACATCGACACACAACAGGTCAAACCTTGAAGCGGATAGGCTACATCAGTAAGCTAAGAACAGGCAACTGAGGCTACAATTCACACGGGCTCAGCAAAGTCAGACTATAGAAGATTGGAAAAATGTTGCCTGCTCTAATGAGTCTCTCTTTCTGCTGCGCCATTGAGATGGTCGGGTCAGAATTTGGCATAAAAGCCTGAAACCGTACCAATCCGATACCATTAAAGTGTACCTAATAAAGTGGCCGGTGAGCCTGCAATATATACTAATGACAGACAAAGTATCACAACAAAGCGGCCAATTTATTAATCAACGGAATTCCATCCAAAACAGATTTATCAGTGTACTTTATGTGAAACTTTTGGCCATACAGACTCTGTGTGTGTGTGTGTGTGTGTGTGTGTGTGTGTGTGTGTGTGTGTGTGTGTGTGTGTGTGTGTGTGTG
>JAVSBU010348254.1:0-10211 GCA_033118015.1 Loricariichthys derbyi | reverse complement strand
CCTTTAATATATTTTACATAACAAAATACAAATTTTATAGTTTACAAGGAGACGTTTTACACAGGAGTAATAAAGCTGAAGAGCAAATAATGAGTCATTTATAAAACTGATTTTAGACAACGCTCCATTATAAAAACTCTCTAGAAATAAATTTAGCTTGACTTGACTATGGGGGTTTGGCACCCATTTCAGAGAACACAGGGCAGGTTCTGGGATTGGAACCTGGATCTTTATTGTAGTGCCTTGGAAAACTGCCACGTTATTTCTGCACTTGTGTTTTATTAAGTATTTGTGATTTATGAAATTAATCTTACTTTAATCTTGAATTTCACAACATCGTTTTTTCTGATCTGAATGTGACCAACAGTATTTTAACATCTGACATATTTACATCTATTGACCTAACAATTTTAACTGTTTTCATTAATTTTATTTTTTTCAATCTGAACATAAAGTTTCTAAAAATCTGAATCTGTGTTTTTTTTTTATTTCAGCTATTAAAGTAGCCATTTAAGTTTAGTAGGAACAGTTATAATAATAAAATTAATTATGTTTATGATTAATTTAGCAGATGGTTTACATGAGCTCATAATTATCTCATTCTGCTTGTGTGACACAATGCTTAAAATCAGTCAAGCGTAATGTGACAAAACTACACACACACACACACACACAGCTGGGGAACACCTGTCTCAGTTCTTACTTCACCTGTATACACACACACACACACACACACACACACACACACACACACACACACACACACACACACACACACGACAGAGCAACACCTGCAGCAGCATCACAGACTGAGACAGAAATCAGAGCACCTGTCTGTGTTTGTGTATGTGAGTCTTGTTTTGCATCTAGTGTAGGAACTCTATCTAAAGCACACACACACACACACACACACACACACACACACACACACCTGTTAATACGGAATGAATCGACCTACTATAAGAGCGTTTCTTAATTTTTACTGATCACAAAATCACTAGAAAAATCACATCTCCAGAAGTATTCCCAATAACTTTACATCCATAGCTGAATCCCATGCTAAAGATTCGTTACGGTTACTAAAATATTTAAGGTAAAGCTGACACACTACCAAGCTACAACAAAACCTCACATCCATACCAAATAATCGACCCACAAACATAAAACATGAGCATTAAAAAATTGGCGGCCCAACAGAAAAGAACCTTATCCCCACTGTTAAGTATGTTGGAGGATGCTGTTAATTTCTTTAACACAGACAATGACAAAAATATTAATGTGACTTATTAATACCTCTTCTTTACCGATTTATGGAATAACGTCATCTACATTACCAAGGAAAACAAAACTAAATGCCTTATATATGACATATTGTGTATGACTTAAAAAACCTCAAAGGTCACACGTTTTTAGTATCAGTGATACTGATCCGTATCAGTTTTTAGTATCATTTCATGTTGATAAGGTTCATGTGCAGCCCATTATCGTTAGCTTACGTGTTCATGTCACTTTGAGCACTTGAACTAGTGCAACCATGTTCTTCAATCTAAAGCCTAACGAAGACTGAGCTGGTGATTCCACAAGAGAGGATCAAAAACCTGAGGGATCCAGAGGTTTAGCGCTGCTGTGTTGGGTCATAGTGAGTCAAATGAACGTTTTTTTTTTTTTGTTTTTTTTCCCCAATTAGGCGAGGTTCCCTGGGATATCCTCGCTTACATGGCTGATCTCTAACCTCTTTGTGGTTCCACGTGTTTGTTGTGTTAACGTGTTGACATAAATGCTTTCCGTGCAAGAGTAGCCTGATCCTCAGCTGAAATCCAACACTCGCCACTTCATAAGAGGGCCGCAGAGCAAACACGTTAGCGCTCGGTCATCGTGACGTCAGGTTCGTCATTCAAACCTTCTGAGCCGACGCCCGCTCTGACGAGCTTATCATTTTGCAAAAGGTCAGGCTTTATCTTCCTTACAAAAGACATTCCGGCCGCTAAATCCACCCTTCACAAAGCAGGTTTTTTTGTATAATTTTAGCATTGCGGCCTCTGAACGCCTACGCAGTTTTGCTTTGTTTATCCTCTGTTAGAGACGGGAATTGTACAGATTTGAAACCTGCAGATGAAATGCAACGCAGAATAAAAACAAGACTGCTGATGCAAGTGCCCTGTCTAGAGATGGTACTGCCCTCATGAATTTGTTGAAGCAGGTATGTAAAGTGATTGAATTTCTTGGATATCTGTGATGATACATAACTCTTAAAATGAAAAAAAATGTGGCACTGCCCACTTTTGGACCCCTGTGTCAGGCTTTTTAAACATCACCTGCTCATAATGTATAATCTCAGTCCACGTCTCCTGGTTTACGTTCAGCATCTCTGAATATTGAAGGCCTGGTTTGAGGAGACCATGGTATGTAGATGGCTCAGGTCCTGGTGCTGAGGAGCAGAAGATGAAACCATAACTCTGCTTCCCTGAAACTTTAGTCATGTCTGAGAGCACGTAGACAATGAGGAACTGCTGAACGCTGTGCATTGCACTCTGACTGAACCACTGAGGAATGATCTCATCATGGAAAACGCAGAATGCTCTCCAACTGCAATGGATCCACATGAAAATGCTGCCAAAAATGTGTAGAATTCAGACATGACACAGTGGTGCTGTGAAATCTAAAGCCCTCTCTATACGGTACATGCAGTTTGGGACTTCATGGAATGTAGGAAATAATATAACCATCTGACAGAATATGCAAAAAGTCCAGAAATAAGAGCGCTGAACAGGGGCATCCCCCAGGGGCAGGACTAAAATAGAACAAATCACCTTGATTACCAAATGATTCACTGAATCAAACATATATTGAACAAAACATTGAACAAGAGAGAAACCAGTCATGACAATGTGATTCACTGAGTGAAACACCGCTGAAAAAAAGGGGAACAAATTTAGGTCATGACCTAAGGAATCAAACATAAAAAAATGATTTGCTGCTTCAAACACTGGCCTGCTGAATGAAGTTGGAAGGAACCTAATTATCAGATGATTCCCTTCATCTTTGAATAACAGAGAAACAAACTTGGGCCAAGACCAAATGGTTCACTGAATCTGATACTGATGTACTGAAGAGAGAAAAGCATCTCAGTCATAACAAAATGATTCCCTGATCCAGAAACTGGCTCGCTGAACAATTAAGGTCCAAACACTGAAAGAGAATGGAAGGAATCAAATTCATTTCTGAATGATTCACTGATTCAAACACCAACACTCATCTGTTAACTGAGATCAGAGCAAAATGTAGCTAAAAACCAAATGATTCACTGAATCAAAGGCCAACTCTCTTAACAATAGAGGACTGACTATAGGTTATGACCTAATGATTCACTGAATCAAACACCAACTCCTGAATAATTAGCTTATTACCATCAACCACTCAGTGCATGCAGTGGTCATTTACTGATTAATTTACTGATTCATTTCTTGTCGTTCTAAACTGAATCATGGCACAAAGCCTCAACTCTCTGGATGTCCTCCTATTTTTGGACTCAAACTGTTACAGTAGCTCTCTGTGAAGTAATGCAGCACTTACGGGGACACACCCAGGAGTGTGTCAGCACCCAACCTGACCAGTTCACCTGTGTGTGTGTGTGTGTGTGTGTGTGTGTGTGTGTGTGTGTGTGTGTGTGTGTGTGTGTGTGTGTGTGAAATAGGTGACACACAACTCTTACATTCCACTCATATCTGAAGTAAATTCTATAACAGGACCTCTGCCAGGTTTTGGGTGACATTCCGACAGCTTTCGATCATCAGGAAGCCACCAAGTGCAGAAGTGTGAGAAAATCACATCCATCAAACTGCGTATACACACACACACACACACACACACACACACACACACACACACACACACAGGTTATACTGCAGAATATTAGTAAGATAAACAGAGTGAAATCACATTTTTCTATATTCTTTGTTTCATGTGTTATATTATTTATTTGATTAGATTCAGCATTCTATTTATGTATATATTTATTATTCAGTGTATTGTATTTTATATTTTAATGTATTCACTGTTTATTTATTATATTTATATTTTAATGAGGCTCTGAATAAAGGAAAACCTAGCAGAGTTTAAACACCAGAGTTCCCTTTTAGGCAAACCCAAAGAGGGCGTCATGTATCCGTGGTTTTATCTGGTGGAGCTCTGTGGTTCCTTTGTACAGAAGGAGGAAGAAAGTCTCGTTCCAGCTGCTCCATATAGAACATTACTGCCCTCATATAAACAGCTGTAATGACGCACAGGTGGATTCATAAAAGGACCAGGATGAAGTACAGCATTTAAAACATATTTATTTAAACAACAGTTACAAAGTGCTTCCTGCATTAAATGGTCAAATGCATTTCCTTCTCTGACACTAAGCGGAATTTAAACAGATTCTGAAAAATTATGACATTTAAGGATGGGCAAGTTCCCTCTATACCCTCACTTTGGTGGTGTAGAGGTCTAAGATGCCAGTCCACCACAGTTACATGAAGAGATGACTGACTGTGTCTGAGGGAGAAGAAGATCAGATCCCTTGAAGCTGGAAAAATGACCCCTGTCGGTCTTGTGATGAAGCCAAGTCTTTCGTATTTGTGAATAAATGAAAAATATACATATATTAAAATTTATATAAACCAGCTACATAATACTCCAGAACAGGTGGGATTTTTACTGTTAATAAGTCAGTAACATCGCTAACATAATAGCACCAATGGTAGCGTGCACTAAACACACTAAATACAGGGCTTCTACAGAGTCTTAAAAGTTTTAAAAGCATTGAAGTCATTACTTTATCATCGATTTGCAAGTAACTAAAGTTAACTTATTTTGAAATGGAAATAAAATACTCGACTGCTAAACAGCACAGCTATCATTCAAAATTGAAAACCCAGATCTTCACAATACAGTTAGAGACAGTATGAACACAGTTTATGTAAAAAGTCTGGTTAATTGGGTATTAATAAAACAATACAGAGTTGTGATGGGACCATTCTGGCCACAAACACTGCCGAGTCTGACTGACACAAACATCTAGCAACTTTCCAACTCACCTACTCACTAAATCCGTCTTTCTACCAGTAACAGGCAAGCCTTGACACTCCAGCCACCTTTTAAGCTGAATTACGCTGTGGTCCGTGATCGTTTCATGCAGAAATGTCATCATAGAGAGTGATGAAAGGTTGAATACATGTACATGTACCAGTAGCCATGCTGAAGTGCTTGTTCGAAACATCCGGGTCAGTCGTGACGTCATTCGGACTTAAAGCTATGAGGATGGCTAGTGGCTACATCATCGTAGCACTTCCATGTCCAAGCCAAACCGTGGTAGCAATGGTACAGTGCTGTGTCCCATGTTGTAATAACAGAAATGAATGAAAATGAAACATTAATTTTCCTTAGAAGCGCTTTATTTACATAAATAATGAGGTGAGTCCATAATCCTTACCTTCGCCTCTATTCATTCCTAGTTTTAATACCCATAACGCACTACATTACGGCTTATATCGAATACTCCGAACACCCTTTATAACTGCACTACATAGGGTATAAAATACATAACTCCTCTTCCAATGCAGTGCACTTCAGCTAAACAATGAGCCATTCTGAACCCAGCTGCTCAGATAGGCCATATCTTTTCAAAAACATAATATATTTATAAGGATACAAGAGTAGCAATTTATATAATAGATAATTTTCTATTGTTTTGCTACTTTGTATATTTTGCTGATACTTCGATTAACAAAAGGAATATTGGAAGACTTTTAAATAATATAATTACAAATGTACTTTTTTATGGTAAAGGGCGACAACTAAACGTTTGACTAATAATTTGTTTTATGTTTCAAGCAAAAAACACAGACTTTTGAGCCAGATGAGTCAGTCAGGACCTCACCTTCACCTGTACACTTTACTGTTCACTGAAGCCTGTACTTTCCCTTTCAAACTCCCAAATGGCAGCGCACTAACATTTACAACTTTGAGTTGTAGGAGTTCAGACCCTTTACGGACTTTGGGAAATCAGCTAAATACGATGTCACCGTAATAAAGAGCAGCGGGTTGGACACGGACGTGGTGTCGTGACGTCACACCATCCATCACCATTAAATCAGGTCAGTAAGCAGAAAGCTTTAGTTTTTAGGTATAATACAGATAATGAAGGTTTGTGGTTATTATAACATTTTTTATTATATATAATAAAATCTCTGAAACACACTTAGTTTAATTAAGGGAGGTTTTGTGTGATAAATCACTCGATTATATCTATAGTTCTCTCCAGGTTAAAACCCCGTTTGCCTGTACGGATTTTTCTTAGTTGAGTAATCCGTGTGGGCGGAGTTTGTCTTGGAACTGAATAAATACGCGAGCTCCGGCAGGCTCTATTGCATACCGACCCAGAGCTCGAAACGTGCTGGTTATCTGTGCTATAAATCAGACCGAGAGCATGTACCACACCAGGTCCACCACTGTGAGCTTCACCTACGCGGCCTACGAACCCAGGTACCGGCCGGTGCCGCGCAGCACCGAGCCCGAGGTCTTCACCTTCGACCGCTTGCCGGATCAGCCTGCCATCCCTCCGCGGCAGAGGCGCAGAGCCCCGCGGGTCATGTACCCGGCCAAAGTGCGCAGGTACCTCCCGCCGGCCGAGAAGAGCCACGCCAAGCGCCTGCTGCTCGCGCTCTGCCTGCTGCTGCTCGCCCAGATCTACTCCGAGCATGGAGACGAAGAGCTCCAGCTGCCCGAGGAGCCGGTGTCCGTCAGCGCGCTCTCCCTCCCACGGCCCGAGGAGCAGGGGACCGAGCTCATGCAACCTCCACCTCTCTACCTGTCCTTCCAGTCGGCCGAAGAGAGCGCGCGCAGCATGACAGGATGCAACACCTGGAGCAACGGGAGTCACGAGATCCAACCGCGGCAGAAACAGAGCGCCCGGAGCCACGGCTATGTGGTGGCGCTTTTGTACCCTGCAGTCTATCACACGCTGGGCAACGAGCAGTGAGCCAATGAAACAACCCACAGAGGGACTGATGGAGAGGGACAGAGGATCTCCAAGGAGGGGCCCAGCTGAACTTTGCACTTCCATTGATTAACTGATAATTAATTAATGGGTAACTAAAGAACTGCAGATTTGTTACACATGGACTAAACTTGAAGAGACTGGAACTGCTGAAGGGTTTTTTTTTACTGGAAATGTTTTTATTTTAGAAAAACCTGTTGCTACAGAAAGACAGTGATGATGATGATGATGATGAAACACTACCATACAAATCCACTTGAATATTGATGTTTGATGAAGAATCTGTTATATGATGAAGCTATTTATTGAATGTTATTTATTTAACAGTATTGAGCTTTTATTTATTCTAAAAAATAAATTGTGTTTAAATCTACACTTCCGTTTCTGCCTCCTCTCTTAAAAAATCCTAGATAACTTCAGGGGTGAGTAAAGAAAGGATAAAAAGGGTGTGTGTACTTTTTACTCTTATATTTCTACAGGAATCTAACAGTAGATACAAATAAATTAAAACAAATTAAACAAATAAAACAAATAAATTAAAATTATTCCACTTTTTCATTTATTTGATGAGGAAAATGATCCAAAATCTAAACATTTACTGTATAAGGAGAAATTTGATAATTTTATTTCTTTGTGCAGAACAGCTTCAGCTCTGGGTTAGTTTTAGTTCTTCATATGAGAGGATCATTTCAGGTCCTTCCACAATATTTCTGCTGAATTAAGTACTTTGACTTGGGCCATTCCAAAACATTTTCTTTATTTTTCTTTAACTTTTTTTTGTTTGCTTAGGCTTGTTGCTGTATGGCCCACATTCTCTTGATATTCAATTAATTTTCCTTTAGAGTTTGCTGGTATAATTCAGAATTTAAGCCGTCCTGGCTCAGAGGCACCAAAATAGGCCTGAATCATGATACTTCCACCACCATGTTTCACATATAGGAAAAGGTACTTGTATTGGAATGCAGACTTTTATTTTATCCAGACATAAGGCTTCTCATTAAAAAAGGGAACCTGATACCTGAACTGTGAAAATTCTCCAGAGCCCTCACTACCTTGACCAAGGTAAGCAGGGTTAAAATTAGGAAAGAACGAAGGAAACTTTAATGTCAGGATAAAGAAAAATCAAAAGTAATAATTAAAGAAAGAAGGAAACTTTAATGTTGGCATAAAGTAAAAACAAAAGAAAAATTAACGAAAGAAACTTTAATTTCAGTATAGAGAATTAGAATTTTAAAGAAAGAAAAAAACGAAAGAAAAAAAATGTTGGCATAAACAAAAAATTGCGTTTCCAAACCATAGTTTTAACTTTATAAGTTATTTAAAGGCTATTTTTTCCCTTGTTTTATGTGCTGTACTTTATGTTTTATTTTGATTGTAAATTGTCCCTGGGGGTCATGAAAGGTGCTTATAAATAACATTTTATTATTATTATTATTATTATTATTATTGAATGAAGACACACACACACACTCACACACAGATCATTTCTGCTGATACTTCATACAAAGTGAAGACGCTCTACATGTCATGACTAAATGTGGATTATTTTGTAATAATGATGAGCTAACAGTGTGATATGAAATCATGACTTGTGAGGAATCTGAATTAAATCATTATATGTGTATGATTCATAGAGCTGGAGGTCAGAGGTCACATCTGACTTGTATAAACAGTCTGAGAGGAAGAGGCTCTGTGTTTTGAAAGACATCAGGAATTTCAGCTGAACTGAATGATGCAGTGAAAGGGAGTCATTATATACTCATTATATAGTCATTTATACTCAGCGTAACCATTCGTCTTCACTCCATGAGCCATGTCACGTCCCATGCTTTAAGATTTATTTTCATTTCAAGTCTGTACATGGTGAGGATATGAGTTCCAAAATTTCAAGTATGCAAAAAATATATAGAATTTTATAAAATGTTCCGTTTAGTGGAAAGGTGATCTTTTATAAAGGGGGTGCCAACATTGCAAAACATCTAAGCCTGATACTGAGCTTCAGCAGGGTACCGGGTTCGACCAACGAGGATCTCCGCTCAAAGCTTAATGTGGCTTTATGATTTTTTTTTTTTTTAAATACGGGAAAAAGGTACAAATTTTCTCATAAGAAATCAGTAAGCTGTGGTGTCCCAATCATTATCTTCCAGAATGAAGTGCTTTCGGGTAAGGAAGGAAGAGGGAACTTATCATGAAATCCGAGAGATCTGGAGTGCAGTGAACTCAACTGGAAAGGGTGGCTCAGCTGGTAGAGAACTGATCCCGGTCTGAGCTGTGGGAGGCCACCCTCATACGTGGGGTGAGGTGAACATTGGTAGTTTTGTCCAATCTGGTGATCTCAAGGTGCAGGCCTGCTTTATCTCCAGTGATTTTCCAATAACATTCCTGGATTGTGAGTGTTTGTTGCCAACTTGTCCGTGCCTGTCCCACTTGGTGCTAACCCTATAGAGTCTCCAGAGTTGTGTTTGCATGGAACCTGCCATAAAGTCATACTTGTTTTTTTTTTACTTTTTTTTTTTTTTTTTTTTTTTTAGCATTTTTAATATAAGAAGGTCAAACTATGCAGAAACACAAACCAGTCTTAATTTAAAGCAGCACTTACTGCACTAATATTTGTAACCTTTGATGATTTCCACTGATGAATTCATGAGCCTGAGCTAATAGGGACAATTATAATACTAATTATTAGTAATTGTATAATAATTACTGTGGATGTTCTCTGTGTTGAACCGGTTGGTTTGAGCTGGATTTGTAAACTCACAATGCAAAAAATCCCCTGGTTCATCACTATATAAAGAACCATTAGAGTCTCACCTGGTCTCAGAGTTTGGGACATCGTTACTCTACAGGTTGGGTCATACGATACACGCTGAGTGATTATTTCTCTTTCCCTATGAACGGTGTGGATATGATGGAGTTTATTATTTTTTTTAATTATTATTAGTGCCCAGCCATTAAGACTTGGATTCCTGGAGACTTTCTTTCATTTGGATCTTCAGGCTTCTTGCTCCTGCTCTGAATGATGATGAGGTGAGTTGGGATTCCAGAGAGGAGAAATCCTGTGTGGGAGGAATGATTGTAATCTGGATAATCTTTTGCACTCTCGGAGAGAGAGAGAGAGAGAGAGAGAGAGAGAGAGAGAGAGAGAGAGAGTGTGTGTGTGTGTGTGTGTGTG
>JAVSBU010348234.1:0-10212 GCA_033118015.1 Loricariichthys derbyi | reverse complement strand
TTAAAACAATAAAAGAGCTGAAATATTTCAGTTGGTGTGCAATGAATCTAAAATATGTGAAAGTTGAATTTTTATCACAATATGCTAATCTTTTTAATCAATATGCTAATGCTAACTTTATCACAATATGCTAACTTTTTGAGAAGGACCAGTATGTATGTATATATATATATATATATATATATATATCTGCATGTGTGTGAATATATTCTCGTTTTTAATTATTTCATTTGGCTACATTGTTTATAAATATAATTCTGGCATATAATTAATACCTAGGCTGCCTAAGGAGGTTGGGTCCCTTTGTTAGCCTTCCTTCTAAAGTTTGTTCCTCATCAATTTAGGGAGTTTTTCCCTTTCCACTGTTGACTTAAGCTTGCTCAACTGGGGCTGTGAACCAAGATGTTTGTAAAGGCACCCTGAAACAATGCTGTATTTTAAACAGTGCTTTGTAAATAAATCTGAGTTTAAACAATCACTTGAAAATTGCTCAAGGACAATCTTTATCACATTTGATAAAAATCTGATAAGGAACTGGTAAGACATTTATTTATTTATTTATTTATTTATTTTGGTGGTGTGCATGTCCGTGCCATTTTTGTAACCTTTAGTCAAATGAAAGGTAATAACATTGTATAACAAATAACAAAAACTCTACCTGGCTGCTCTTTGGTCCATACAAATGTCCAGCCTTATCAGGCTGCTCCAGATATAAGGTGTAAAAGTCTGGTCTAAAAGAGAATATGATAAATACATCTACATGTATATAAGACAATTAATAAATACACAATCATCTCTTATATCAGGTAAAAATAATGTGTGAGATGATCCATTTCCTGATATGTCATTAAGGGATACCACAAAGGTCAAATATATTAACCCATCAACATGGACAAGTTTGTGGCTAAGGTGGAGGATAACATTGCCAAATAAGGCCCCGTTTACACAGACGGTTTAGTCGGCAGGTAGTACATAGACCGAAGTTTGTGGTAGTTCCGGTTATTTTCGCGGTGGAAAGGGGTGGAGCAAATTGGCCGGCGTTTTGATCGCCATAATCTACCGAATAAAGCGATGTTTTGACGCCGTAGCATCTGGCACACGTCAGGCAAAGGGGATTAATACACAGTTTCACGTATCCCTTACAAGAGCATGTTAAAACACGGGTGAGAACGGCAGTGCTTTGCTGCCGCTGAAAAAGCCCTATGTACCGTTGGTTAATCCCCAGGATTTTACACAGGCAAACAGATCATGCTTTACTACAGGATTATTTACATATTTAGTCACTGCCCCTAGAGTATCCAGTGTGAGTGAGCATCATGGCCTCTCTCTCTCTCTCACTCACTCACTCACTCACTCACTCACTCACTCACTCACTCACTCACTCACTCGTTCGTTCTGGGGTTGATACAAAGCTGTAAGGATTTATTTGACCAAGAAAACTTTTGGACATGAACATTGAAGCTGAGGGCATTAGACAACAGGCACCATGCTGGAACTTTGAGGTGACGTCTGCATGCAGCGTGCTAGCGTTTTTATACTGACTGTACTGTTGACCGTTTGTAATGCTGTTTTAACCAGGAGGTGATGTATAGAACTGCGTACTGTCCATTAGCGGCGCCGTTTTGATCGCCTCTGTCGCTGGTTAAAACTCTGTTGGGTACACCGGTGAGGGCTCTATACGCCGTTGATTAGGGATACAACGCCGGCCGCCGAATAACGGCGTGTAAACTGCGACAACACAGGAAGGGAAAGGATGAAACAGCAATTAAAAAGTATCAAACGCTGTCACGCGTCTTCTCCGGGAGCGCTCCCGGAATTCGGAATTATTCAACATGTTGAATAATTTTTTCCACGATTCCCGGTGAAGCCGGAACTAAGCCACACCGCCTAGTGCTGGCGTTAACAACGGTGTTTTAACCCCTAAGATGGCCCCGGAGGAGCCAAACACTCTTCCGGGATGCTTCCGGGAGCTCTTACCGTCTATGTGTAAACGGGGCTTAAGTCAGAGGCTGTGAGGAATACTCAGGAAATTGTGACCCCACCCAAAGATGTTGGCACACTAATGAGTTTGGACTCCAACAACCCACAGTCAGGTAGTGTACAGATGGAGGAAAGTCAAGACCATTGTTACAGTCTCCAGGAGTGGTCGACCAACAAAGATCACTCCATGACCAAGGCGTATAATAGTTGGTGAAGTCACAAAGGACCCCAGGGTAACTTCTAAGCAACTGAAGGCCTTTCTCACATTGGCTAATGTTAATTTATATCAGAAGAACACTGAGCAACAATGGTGTGCATCGAAGGGTTGCAAGGAGAAAGCCACTGCTCTCTAAATAGAACATTGCTGCTCGTCTACTGTTTGCTAAAGATCACTCGGACAAGCCAGAAGGCTACTAGAAGAATGTTAAAAGAAAAGCATGAATATTGGAGAAAGGAAAACACTGCATTCCAGCATAATAAACTTTATCCCATCTATGAGTGTGTGTTGGGGTGGGGAAGTGGCGGGTGACACACCAGATACTGAAAGCAAAGATTCACTAACTAATATGCAATATTGGATAATTTCCTCAATAAATAAATGACCTATATTTGTCTCATTTGTTTAACCACATTTAATTTTTTTAACTTTATCTTTTCAGCACCACTATGTGTGTATGTGCGTGTGAGGTCTGCAGCTGTTCCATAAGCTTTAAACTTCATTATAATGCTCCCAACGATGTCTCTTGGGATATTCTACAGCGCCCTCCATAATTATTGGCACCTCTCGTTAAGAAGTTTTCTTTGGCTTCTAATAAATTCTTTAAAGAATAATATAGGGCAAAGATGCAAAAAAAGAGAGAAAACTCTAAACTTTAATTCAAGTGCCTTTTTGGTGGGAAAAAACACATTAAGTAATAAATCTTTTGAATGTGAAATCATGTATGCCACAATTATTGGCACCCTTGGTGTTAGAACTTTGTACAACCTCATTTTGCAAACAAGACAGCACTTAATCTTTTCCTATAATTCTTCACAAGATGGGAGAATACAGAAAGAGGGCTCTTCAACCATTCCTCTTTGCACAACCTCTCTAAATCGTCCTGGGTCTTCTCCTATGCACTCTCCTCTTCAGCTCACCCCACAGGTTTTCTATTGGGTTGAGGTCTGGAGACTGAGATGGCCATGAGAGGAGCTTGATCTTGCGCATTCTGAAACATTTTTGAGTAGATTTGGTCACATGTTTAAGGTCATTATCTTGCTGAAAGACCCAGTGATGACCCATCTTCACCTTTTGAGCAGAGGCCACCAGATTCTGATTCAAAATGTCCTGATATATCAAAGAGTTCATGATCCCATGTATCCTTACAAGGTTCCCAGGTCCTATGGAGGAGAAACAGGCCCACATCGTCACTGATTCTCCCCCATACTTAACAGTGGGCACGAGGTGTTTTTTCTGCATACTCATCCTTGGTGTTACACCAGACCCACTTAGAGTGATCTTGCCTAAAAGCGCTATCTTGGTCTCATCTGACCAAAGCACATAGTCGCAGTTAAAATCCCAGTACCACTTGGCAAACTCCGCCCGTTTATGCTTATGAGTATAACTCAGAAAAGGCTTTCTCCCTGCATGTCTCCCAAACAGCTTCTTGGCATGTAGGTAGCACCTGATGGTTGTTTGTGAGACCTCATAACCCCAAGATGCTACCATTTGATTCAATTCTCTTACAGTGAGCTTTGGAGAACGTTTTACTTCTTTTATTTATCATCCTTCTCAATGTGTGTGGTGGCAAGATACACTTGGATCCTCTTCCAGGTTTGTTTGTCACAGTTCCAGATGTTTTGAATTTTTTGATGATTGCTATGACTGTAGATAAGGGCATCTACAGGTGAGTGGCTATTTTCTTGTAGCCATTGCCTCATTTATGAAGGTGAACACACATCTATCTGCCTTACTTGAATAGTGTATTCTCTTGTCTTTCCCATGTTTAACCCTTTAACATTCTGCGTAACTTTTTGGTAGAGCACTTTTTGGGTCATATATCTTTTAACCCTTTAATCTCAAGAAAAAAGTAATAGAAAAATTATTTTATTTAATATTTATTTAATAAATAATAATTATTTAATAAAATAATTATAAAAATAAAATAATTTTCCATTGATTTTTTTCTTGGTGAGGAGTTAAGAGTGAGTAAGAGAAATAGGCCTCTGTGTATTGCCATCTTTATACCCCAGAAAAACAGGAAGTGATGAATTACTAATTAAAGGTTCCTAGATACTTTGATACACTTTATAAAATGACATAAATGGTTCAAATACATTTATATTCAATAAATTATTAAGGGTGCCAATAATTGTGGAGCAGTTAATTTTATGGGAAATAATTATTTCTTAGTCAGGATTTTTTCATTCTTTTTTTTTCACTTGAGATGGTTACTTTTTAAAATTTTTCAGAGTAAAGTCCTATTTACATTATGCGTTTTTTTTTTGCCTGCGTTTGATGCATGAGTCGGTGAAGTACGTCAAAAACACATGGTGTAAACTGGACTTCGGTCATAATATTACGACCTTTGAGTTGACGCGTGCACTTGATGGATGTGCAATATCTGTGCGTCAACACATGGATGATGCAAGGTCCTGACAAATCTGGTAGCAAGACCTGATCACGTGTTTTCGCTACCGCGTAGCGCAATGTATGTAGAACATGTAAATAACGTTTTTGTAACTCAAGAGTAAAGTTATGTTCAAATTGTAATTATCACCTGTTGGTATATAAATAAAAGAAAACTTGACAGAGGTTATTGAATTTACAAAGATTTTATATTTACCTGATGCCAAGAAATGAAAGGTTACAGATAAACGTCCACTATTGAAAAATCCTCTGTCTAACCCACATTCGCTTTCTCCTGCAGGAAGCACTGTATTTCTTCTTTATACAACTTAAGAAGCGGTATAGAAGCAAACTTCTTGACCTGTCTTCTCTATGTCCGTGCCATCACGCTGAAGGTGCAAGCTCGACTGATGTCCGAAACACACTGTGAAACGCACTGTGAAATGCACCGTGTAAATAGAATGACCGTTGTGTCTAAAATGCATGCAGCAAACCCGTGCGTTTCATACGTACGTCAAAAACGCACCATGTAAATAGGCCTTAAGATTACGCTTCTGCAATAAAAAAAATATTTTAACACATTTTAACCAGTGGTGCTAATAATTATGTGTCCTCAATTAACTCTGGTCCGTTTAAAGTGGACCAAACAGTGCAGGTGTGAATACACCCTAAGAAGAGTATTTTCTTGCTGTTTATGTTTTAGGCCATTAAAAGCCAATTATTTTCTAATTTTCTAATTGGGTTGGGTCATTTTTTGTGTAGTAGTATATGAAAATTAAAATGCCCAAACAGACTCCAGTACAAATTACACAAACAAAATGAAAACTCTCTCCTATCAAATAAAATGTTATTATATGTATTAAAGATGAAAGTAAATTAAGAAAATCAAATGATGTAACACTCAGTAGTGCTGTTATGCTTGACAAACTAAAATAGTTAAACCCATAAAATTTTTACCACCTCACTGCCACACCACTAAATGTAGTTAAGATTTTCCATTGCTCTTCAGTATACTTCATACTGTCATGCTCAGTATAGGGAAGAAAGATAGAGACAGACATAAGTGCAAAAATGACAGTGGATACAAATAGTAAACATGATGGGGTACAGGATGAAAACAGGTGTCTGGACTAACAGGTTAGTTGGTTAGTTTTTTTTTTGTTTGTTTTGTTTAACGCCACTTTAGCAACATGGGCTATATTGTGACAGGAAAGGTGGTGCATCACATAATATGTTTTGACATGGGGACTTCAAATATGGGCTCTTATCTTAGTTAAGAGTTAAGCTTAGAGTTAAAGGCTAACAGAGAGACAGGATTAGAACAGAGGTTAGATGACTTGGCTAACAGAGACTAATAAATGACAGAGGTTGCTTGGTAAGAGACAATGCTAATATCAGCAGATAGACTGGTAAAGACAAGACTGGAATAAACAAAGGCAAAGCTAACAGAGACACAAGGGCTAATACAATACAGATTCTATAAGTTAAAACAAACAAACAAACAAATTAAAAAACCCACTATGAAAACTGCGCTAGTGCTAACAGTTGGCAAGGAATCACAAGTCACTGACCAATGCATAAAACAAGTACAGGATGCAACAAAACGTAACAGGAGCAAAGGGGGTGGCAACAAAAAGAGAGCAAAGGACAGGAGCCATCCAACAAGGAGGAATCTAATGAAGCCCAACAATGAAGTGAGCAAGAAAAAAGGTTTATATGGGAAACTAAGCAAAATATTGTAGAAAGGGAAAATATCACCCATTCTTCTGAAACACATTCTTTAATCAAATATTATGCTACATCCTAAACTCCATGCTAAACAGCTGTAACAAGTGGAGTTGCTTCTGCTTCGGGAAACAGTCTCACTCGTGGGATCTTTAGGCAGCTGCGCCGCGATTAGTGGGTTTTTATTGCCACCTAGTGGTGCGGCGCTGATGCACACCTAAGTGAGATCAGCTGTGCTTAGGCTTTATAAGGCAGAGGCAGGTCTTGGAGCAATGAGCTGGCATTGAAGCAGTAATGTTCTTCATAAGAAGGATCGCACGCCACTCTTGCTCCATACCTGGCTCTGGATTGGTGTGCAGCAGCAGAGCTAGAAGGCGTACTTTATTAATCATGGTTGTTCTTATGTTTTAGATCCTGTATTTGGAGACCGAGGCACATCCCAAGGAGTTAGGGCTGAATGTACCACCCTCCCTTAGTAGAGGGTGGGTGGAGTACGGGCAGGAGCCCGGAGGTAATGATAGGACAAGTAGACAGTGTAGGGAGAATGGAATCCCTCTGGTGTTGTAAGCCCCCCGAGACACCCCCTGGGTCCACTGTCCGGTTGTGTGGGTACGGCCAGGGTGGCAGGCACCACTGGCAGCGGTACAGGAGATACCACCTGGTGAGGACCACACCGGTGATAGGGTCCACGGGTGGACCATGCTGGCGCCGGCCACACACAAAAAGAGTTCCGGCAGTGGCTGCCCATAGGGCTGTGCCTTGCCGGTAGGCCTAGGGCCTTGTCCTGGATCCAGCCCCTCTGCCCCCTTCTGGTCGTTTGGCAGGGCCCGCGGTTGACCTATGGACGTGTCCTCAAGGTCCAGTGTGCCCTAGCTTCTGATCCCGGGGGTCAGCCGGCTTGGTTTGGGTTTTAAGTTGAATGCCCTTCCTACTGCAACCCTCCATTTAATTTGGGCTTGAGTCTAGCATTGACTAGATTGGATGGACAACTTTAGTGGAAGACTTTAGAGAGACAACTTGACCTTAGGCATTTCTTCTGTAATGTGGTAGGAACCTGGAGTACCTTGAGAAAACCCCTCAAAGCCAAGAGCAGAGCAAATCCTCTACATGGGCAGACTGGGAAACAAAGCGTGGATCTCTGCAGCCGTGAGGTGACAAAACTAACCATTTGTGCCACCCTTCCACTGTCCAACAGTTATGTGAAATATTAAAATATTATTCAGAAGTATGCAGGTCAGTGCCAGTACAGTATACCATTTAAGATATTATGCTGCTGTATTTTACAGGGAAAAGACAATGTTCCATCTTTCTAGAGTAATCCAAACATTACCTTTTCTCTTGAGGCAAACTCAGCCATTTGAAAATTGTAGTCACTCTCTTCTCAAATGGAACACTCCTAAAATAACAAGAAAATAAAAAAATTGCAATGAATTTACATAAGCAATCAGACATCTTGGCATTCAGTGTCTTTGAGAGTAGCTGGATTAAAAGATCAAGAAAGGTGTCCAATTCTCTTCACAGACGTGTGATAATACTGAAAGAGCCATGATAAAGCTATAAAGAAGTTATAAAGGCCGGTTAAAATCAGTTACCCATTTGGGGGGGGGGGGGGGGGGGGGGGATTACACAATAATGAGAGAAGAAATCAAAAAGCCAAAATGTTACTCTGAAGTAGATTGAGAAATGAGAAACAGTGAGTCGGCCATCTTACTCTTTATTTAGGTTTTACAGAGCGTATTGGCTGTTATTTCAGGCTAAAAATACCAAAATGCCTAAGGTGAAGGGCAATTATTGCAACGTAGAAGGATTCCACAATTGTTCGGAAAAAGATGGTGGCACAGAAAGACATTATTACCGCCTTCCAGCGGTAATAACTAACCAAGGAATTGAATGCCAGACACTCTGAACGTAGAAGGTTATGGTTTGCCAGTTTGAATCAAGATTTCTCTGGGAAGAACCTGGCGAATGTCCGTGTCTGTTCAGATCATTTTGTAAATGGTAGGTCCTTTAAGCAAGCACTGGGTAGTTTTAGTTGTACTTGACAATTGTGATCGTATCTTACCACGTACATGCTCTACACCATGACACTGTCATTTAGGCTGTCAAATAGGTCTTTAACACATTCAGTGAACTATTAAGCTCCATTTTTAAACATGATCATAGATCTACAATAATGAATGTTGTTTTTTTAAGAATAGGCATTTGTTAGACACAGTTATTTTGCTCAAGGTGAGCTTTTGTGATCGTGCTCTGTCCGTCGTCCATCTGTGTGTGAATGAATTTGGAAATGACATGTAGCTAAAAATTAACATGATTTTCCCATGATATATGAATATATATGAGGGTCTTTTGCTATAACATCTAAATTGATGTTATTTCTGTTCTGTCACTACATCAGTATCACACTGTTAGTGCATGTTATCATGTTAAGAGATTATATTTTTAACATGCATATATTTTTTAATATAAACATATGTATTGGGTACATGTTTTGTTCTGAAACAGAGCTTATTAACATAAAAGCTAAGGAAATTACCTTTGCTGAAACAGCAATGTGCTTGTTGTCTTTGCATTGGTAGGCTTCCCGGGCTCTGAATTGGTCTCTGGTATATGAGCTGGTGTTAAACCCCAAATAGTTCAACATGTCAAAATATGTCACATTTGGTAGAATGTCCTTGCAATTCCTAGGCCAAGATTTTACTTCCGCATTGTAGACATCCTTGCCATCAATAAACGCAATTTTTTCTACACATCTCACCTTCTCACAGTTATCTAATGTATCTCTATAAAGAATGTTTGTTTCTGGGTTGGATTTCACTGTTTTTGAAGCCATTTTATCGTCATTAAGCGCATGCATATCAATTTCAAATATCAACCGACATTCGTCTTTCCTTTGTGTTATGAATCGGGTCTCTCCAAGATGGCGGACATACCGGTAAAGTCACACGGCTTACATGTACACAAGTTATATGGCACAAACCAAGCACTGCTCATCATGCTCTGAACACCATCCCCACAGCAAAGTATGGTGGAAAGTTGGCTGGAGTAAGATAGATGTCATCCTCTAAGTCTGTGCCAGACTTGAGACAAGTACTCAGGTTGAAATTTCAACAAAACAAGTAATTTGCCACAGTTACATATTATAAGTCTCCAAACCAATCTATTTGAGTTCAAGAAATTATGGAATTGAATTCCAGGAATAATGGGTAAATATTTCAGGATCCAGATGTGCAAAGTTGACAGAACCATATTCTAAAGGGGATAATTATGCAATGAACATATTCGTGTCATTAACATAAAAAACACAATTTGAATGTTCTTGTAATGCTCTGCTGTGAAATCTTGGGTCCTGCCATCCATGTGGACACTACTTTGTCATGTACTACCTACCTATGTTTTGTAGCAGATCATGTATGAGGTAATGTAATCATGCAAAAGGTATTCCCTAAGAATAATAATAATGCAATAATGAGGAGCACAACAATGAGTGTTGGTCTCCAAATTCCCCAGATCTCAATCCAATTGAGCATCTGTAGGATGTGCTGGACAAACAAGTCTGATCCATGGCGGCCCGATCTCACAACTTACAGAAGTTAAAGAATCTGTTGCTAACATTTTGGTGCGATATACCACAACACACCTTCAGGGAGTCCATGCTTCAACGGGTCAGGGCTGTTTTGGGAGTAAAAGAGGGACCATCACAATATTAGGAAGGTGGCCACAATGTTATGCCTAAATCGAGATCTCTCTCTCTCTCTCTCTCTCTCATATATGTATATGACTCATTATTTGCTTTTCGTCATGTGATGGGGAAATTGGAACAAAAAAACCCCCCAAGAATTTTCAAATCTAAACTTATTATTTGTAATAACTGATAGCCAACTACATCATAAATAACA
>JAVSBU010348225.1:0-10212 GCA_033118015.1 Loricariichthys derbyi | reverse complement strand
TCTCCTCACTCGTTTCCCTCCTCGTGGTCTTCGACTAACGGTGATGTGGGTTAGATGAACTCGCATGTTAGTTTTGGCAAAGTGTTTTACGTCGGATGCCCTTCCAGACGCAACCCTCACCATTTACCCGGGCTTGGGACCGGCACAAAAGATACACTGGATCGTGATCCCTAGTGGCTGGTTTAGCTTTGCAATAATTGATGTAACAAATTTATTTGGGACCTCTAGTCTGCAAATCATATTTCTACTGATAGTTCTTACAGCTTACATTCTTAAAACGTGCTGTTTGTAGATCTTAATGATTCAAGATCTATAATAAAAAAGGCACATTTAAAGGCCCCCTGAGGGGACTCGGGGCAGAATAGGTCTTCAGCACTCCATTGCTCTTCTTAGAGGTGTGAGGTGCGACCTGTGTCTGGGGAGGAAGAGATCCTAGTCTTTGAGGGGAATGGTTAGCTGCAGCTACCAGCGCTCCAACACAGCACCTTGGCTCCTACTTTGCATAGACAGGAGGCTGGAGATGCCTGCTCCAATCAATCGGCTGGTGAAGACTTGCCCTGGGATTGTCCTCTTTAGGGGACCCGAATGCATTGGCTTAGGGTCAATCGGATAATTTTCCATCTTTTGTTCAAGTATTTCACCACTATAACCCTGATGCATACCTGCTGGAGTCCCATGCCTCTGTGCATCCCCTTGTGGGGCTCCGAGGTGGGTGTGGGGAGTATGAGTGATGAACTGAAACTTTTTACAACCATGACAACCAAACAAAACCAAAACAAAACAAAAGGAAAATGCTAGACCTACATGAGAACTCTGAAATATCGACCGAAAATCAACTCTCATCTTTTTTCAACTGGGCGAGCTTTATACTACTTGAATCTCTAGGCCCGCACTTCCCTCTTACCAGGTTATCCCCTTTTGCCATACAGAAAGGTATCATTTGTATAGCAGGGACCGTTAAAGATGCTAAGAAGTTAAGATCTGGACATATACTTGTTGAATGTCTGAAAAAAAAAACCTCAAGCTGATGATTTACTATCTGCTAATGAATTAACCACCATGGGAATGAGAGCCTTCCCTCACCCATCTCTGAACTTTTGTAAAGGCATAATAAGGACTCAGGAACTAGGAGATATGGAAGAAAAAGAAATCATATCAGAGTTGGCATAACAAGGAGATATAAAAATATTATAATAAACAAACAAGAACGCACCATCAAAACTAACACTTATATTGTGACCTTTAATAAGCCCCAGTTCTCTGACAATCTCCTTTTAGGATATCAAAGAGTCACAGTTGACTTATATATTCAAATCAGATTCTACAACTGCTAAAAATTTGGACATGGCTCAGCAAGATGCAAAAACAAGAGCAGGAACTGTGGGGAAGATCGTCACAAACGACTTTGCCAGAGACCACCACGTTGTCATAACTGTAATGGAGAACACAGTGCTGATTCTAAGGACTACCCTGTCTGGAAAAAGGAAAAGGGGTACACAACAACAACAACAACAACAACAACATCAACAAACTTGTACTTATATAGCGCCTTTCACAGACCCAAGGCGCTTCTCAACCTAATTAGAAAAAAGAGTTTTGAGGAGAGATTTGAAAACAGATACAGAAGAGCAGGAGTGGATAGAACAGGTTAGAGAATTACAGAGGGAAGGAGCAACAATGGAAAATGCCCTATGACCCATGGAAGATAATTTAAAACATGGAATACAGTATACAAGATGTCACAGTCCTCACTCGCGCTGCCAGAAGGCTCTCCCAAGTTACCGATTGCCCCAGCGTGCGATCACGCATGCTCAGCTGATCAGTAATCTGATGAGGATCAGCTGGTGTGGGCTCTTTAAATTCAGCAAGACAGAGCTACACTTTGTCGCATCCTTAAATGCTTCCTCGTGGTTTAATCCCATGCGTTAATTCGGTTTTTCACCTGTCTCTAACCCTGTGTCTAACCGCTATTGAAGTTTTGCCTCTCTTTATTGTGTCGGAGCATTTGGTATTCGTTTGGTATAATCGCTTTTCATTACGCTGTGCTCATTTAAAGCGCAATCGCTTCTCTGTATTTACTTGCATGTTTGCTGCTCTTATTTAAAGGGCAAGCCCAATTCCTTAGTTATTGGCACGTTTGCTGTGCATGTTAAAAGCGTAGGTTGCCCCAGCCCCTTCAGGGTACTTTGTTACTTTCACCTTACGCTCAGGCCTTTGCCCTGTTACCTTAGTTAGCTCACCCATTTCCCTTTTATTATCTAGACAGTGCCCAACTGCACTGTCTGCCCTCGTGTTGGTTGCCGGCGTCATCGGTGAGGGTCCTCCTCATGGTCATGGGTACCACCTCACCCGCCAAGGGGGGAGGTGGCGTAGGCACCTGGAGGGCTGAGGTAATCTGCTAGGGTCCTTAGATAGTGTAGGGTCAGTGGGCCCCACTGCAGCCATCTGCCTTAACTGTCACGTTTCTGTGCCCCCTATTGCTCGCCTCCTGCATTTAGGTCCTACTATCCCCATATCATGACAGAAAGATGTGATCAGTCCATGGACCTAGTGGGGGCTGAGGCCGATCAGCCAGATCTCCATCAGGCGGTCAGTATTGCCATCCTCTAAGGACTCGCCTACCCGCGGTGTGGTTGGGAAACTCGCCCTGAGGTATGGGCCAAGGAACAGCCTCGAATGCCAGCTCACAGCATTCTGGGCCCATCGCGCTGTAAGATTGGGGTCATCACAGGCCACCCCTGGGGGGGGGGGGGGGGGGGGTGTGTGTTACTGTCACAGTCCTCACTCGTGTCGCCAGAGGGCTCTCCTGAGTTACCGACCGTGCATGCTCAGTAATCTGGTTGAGGCTCAGCTGGTGCAGGCTCTTTAAATTCAGCATGACAGAGCTACACTTTATCAAGTCCTTAAATGCTTCCTCGCAGTTCACTCCTGTGCGTTAATTCAGTTTTAACTGGTCTCTAACCCTGTGTCTAACCGTTATTAAAGTTTTGTCTCTCTTTATTGTGTTGGAGTGTTTGCTACCCATTTGGTGTAATCGCTTTTCATTACGCTGTGCTCATTTAAAGCATGATTGCTTCTCTGTATTTACTTCCATGTTCACTGCTCTTATTTAAAGGGCAAGCCCGCTTCCTTAGTTATTTGCACATTTGCTGTGCTCATTTAAAGCATGATCAGTTCTCTGTATTTTCTGCACCCCCTATGGCTCGCCTCCTGCGTTTAGGTCCTACTAATCCTATATCATGATACAAGAGACCAGTCTTTGAAGGGCGTAGCAACCAGGTAGGAGTGCATGATGGCAAGAGGTTGGAAAGGTAAATGGGGGCCAGACCGTGAAGAGCTTTAAAGGCCAGCAGTAATATTTTGTACTCAATTCTTTCAACCACCAGTAACCAATGAAACTCCTGTAAGATGGGGTGATGTGATTGAATTTACTAGAGTGCTTCAGGAGTCTAGCAGCAGAATTCTGAAGGCACTGCAGTGGGTGGAGAGAAGTGGCAGGAAGACCATGCATAAGAGAATTACAATAATCTAAATTGGAATAAATGAGAGCATAAACCAGTATCTCCGTGTCCTTCTCAGATAGGAGGGAATGGATGCGAGCAATGTTACGGAGGTGAAAATAGGCGACTTTAACAATGAACTAGATATATGAACATAAAGTGCACAAAGAAAATCAGCTACCTTTATGCTTGGAAACTAACTGAAAACATTCAACTTCAAGACCTCATATGCATCAGTAGTTAAAACAACCAGAAATACAGAGGTGCAAACAGAACTAACGTGCCCAAGTACATCTAACAACAAAATTAAAGGAAAAACGAACCTACCACAATTAAAATCAGACATCAAACCAAACAAAATGAAAATATAAACACACTGTGCCAAAAAAGAATCACCATAAATCTAACAGAACTCCAAGACCCGTTGCAATGGTTTACTCACACACTGACAAGAATCACAGAAAAAACTGTCCCTAAAACCTCGACTAAATCAACTAAAAAGAACAACCCTGTCACCATCATCCGCTCGCACCACTACCTCCATGAATCACCCTGGCACAAGATCTCGCATGTGTTCTGGGCAATTATGGCACATGAGGAACACCTGAGATCAGCCCTATAAAACAGCAGCATCTAACATACTTCCTTGTCGTGTCCTTGATTGCCCTGTGTGTTGTTGCCATTGGTTTCTCTTGTGCTTCGTGTGTCATGCTTTGTGCCTCGTGTGTTTTCTCGGTGTTTGTGGTTAGTGTTTCTCCAGGTTTTTTGAGTGTCCTTGTTTTTTTGGGTTAATATCCCATGTTTTTCTGTTCACCATTTCTTATCTTGGGTTTCTCTGTTCGCATTGCGATGTCGCATTTTTGGAAACTCTTTCAGTTTCATTTTGCGTGTGGAGAGTTCGGCTCACCCACACCCTTTTAGTTTGCTACTGGTCTTCTGAGTATTACTTGTTGCCTTAGTACTCCCTTCCCCTTTTGTCGTTTTTTATTTTTTTCCCTTGAGCTTTGCCTCGTTACTTCTGTTTATTCACGTTTTGCGTTCCCACTGTAGTTTATTTCCTTTCTGTCCTCCCCTTCTGTCCCTAGCCACTTATCTTTTCCTTTGCTCCTGCCTGCCTCCTTGTGCGCCTTGGTGGTAGCGTCCAAAGTGGTTGTCTGCTCCCATAGGGATAAAGGTACCGCCTTTTCCACCAAAGGGGGAGGTGGTTCCAGGAGGGCCAAGGCAATCTTGAGGGCTGTAGGTAGTGTAGGGTCAGAGGACACCCACTGCAGGCATCGCGCTATACCTTAATCCATGTGCCCCCTGGCATCCGCCTCTGCACCTAGGTTCTTTACAGCTGATATCCTGACAAACCCATTGTTTAATGACAACAATAAACAACTGGAAGAAATCAGCATGGCAATTCATCAGACATCCGACTGTGGAAAATTTAACAAATCTAAAAATCTGCAGGGCACAGTATTAAGTATTAAGAGAGCTTTATTGTCACATATAAATCTGTAACAGATACAAATATATAGTGAAATTAAACCCACCCATGCACATACAGTATTACAATAGGGAGAGGCAGACAGATATAAGAAATGATACAGAATAAGAATACATGGAGTATGGAGAGGAGATAAAAAAGACATCCCCAGACTATGCTCTCAGTGAGTACAGTTTGGGAACTGAAAGAACGCAGCAACATATGTACAAATACACAATACAACATGAAGACTTGCGCAGCAGGGAAGGGGTAAGGGGGTGAAGACAAGCACAGCATGGCACCATCCGGATCAGTTCAGCAGCCATCATTCCCCAGTGCTAATCTGTATCTGGGGGAAGTCTTTAAAAAAATAATTTTTAAATAATTTTTAAATTTTTATTTCTCCCTCCACTGCATCATCTCCCAATCCAACCTTCGAGAAACCGAAAATAAAATTTTATTTTTATTTTTTTTCCGACCTCCTCTGAAAGATTGCCTGAAAAAAACATGCGAAACAAGTTATAAAAAAATGATGGCCTAAACTCCAGTGTGCCCAATTACCTTTAGAAGTCAACTAATTAGTAAATAGTGTGTAATATGTGTGTAATTTATTCTCAGTATAACTCCAGCTGTTTATTGAAGGCCTAAGAGGTTTGTAGTGAAAATTAGTGATCAAACAGAATAAAGAAAACCAAGGAACAGACCAGACAGGTCAGGGATAAAGTTGTGGAGAAATGTAAAGCAGGGTTAGTTTGTAATAAAAAAATATCCCAAGCTCCTGAACATCTCATGTAGCACTGTTTAATATATTATCTGAAAATGGAAGGAGTACAGCACAACTGCAAACCTACCAAGATATTGTCATCCACCTAAACTTACAGCCCAGGCAAGGAGAGAACTAGAGAAGTAACTAAGAGGCCCATGGTCACTCCGGAATAGTTGCTGAGATCCACAGCTCAGGTGGGAGGATCTGCCCACAGGACAACTATTACACATACTCCACAAATCTGGCCTTTATGGAAGAGTGGAAAGAAGCAAGCACGCCATGAGAATTCCCGCTTGCAGTTTGCCACAAGGAATGTAGGGGACATGGAAAACATGTGGAATTTGCTATGGTCAGATAAGACCAAAGATGAACTTTTTGGCCTAAATACCAAATGCTGTGTGTGGCATAAAACTAACACTGCACCAAACCATGCCCACCATGAAACACAGTGGTGGCAGCATCATGCCGTGAGTATGCTTTTCTTCAGCAAGGACAGGGAAGCTGGTCAGAGTTGATGGGAAGATGGGTAGCGCTAAATACAGCACAATCCTGGAGGAAAACCAGGCTGCTAAAGACTTGAGACTGGGGTGGAGGTTCATCTTCTGGCAGGACAACAACCCCAAATATACAGACAGAGCTACAATGGAATGGTTTATTTCAGCCTCTAGATGTGCAAAGCTGGTAGAGACATACCCTGTAATAAAGTCAGAGACCAGAATCCAAGTGCAATAAAGGATTTAATGAAAACATAAAGCGTGATACAAAGTCTGGGTACAAAGCAGGGGTCAAAACCAGAAATATCAATCAGTGTGAAACAGACAGAGCAAAAAGGGGTAATCCAAAGATGAGAGCCAAACAAACCAATCAGGAATCAAACAAGTCAGTAGAACAATGCCAGATAATGGTAAATGCTCGTAAATGCAACCCAAAGGAATACAAGACCTAAGCAAAGGCTGAGTGTAAATACCTGCATCAAATGTAAACGAATGAGCTGCACCTGAGACACACAGAACATATTAGTACTAGGGTGACAGCACGTGAGCACTTCCAGGTGCATGGCCACCCATTCTGGATGATTGGTGTGAGTCCTGATGGAACTCCCGAATTAGTGTTGGGTCCAGAATATCATCAGCCGTTACTCAGGAACATTCCTTTGGACTGTACCCCTCCCAGTCCACCAGATATTGAAATACTCCTCCCCATCACCTGGAGTCTAGAAGTGTGTTTACTGATTAAGCCATTATACCTTCTATTTATATGGAATTTCGTCAGTGACGCTGACAAATGTAATTTACACTGCTGTGATGGCAGCATTAATGCAGAAAAGTACATTAAGATTTTAGGGCAACATGAGCTACCTTATTGACAAAATATTTTCCTGTGACTTCCAGGCATTTTTACTAAGATTATGCAAAACCCCAACAGAGCATGCATGTATAATTTTGGAACAAAAAATGTAAAATCAGCCCCATTCTTTTGTGCCACTTCATCTCCTGGTGACCTTGGTGCCAAAACATATTTTAATGCTGTGAGAAGGAATGCCATAATTCTCCATCCCAGCTTTTATGGAATGAGCTGCAAGCTTGAAATGAAGGAATGATGTTTATCAACAAATGTAATGAAGTTGACCAACAAGAAATATATTGGGTTTAGGCTGTCTGTAATAAAAGTCAAAGAAAATGTAAGAAACACTGCATTTTTTAAATTTGCATTTGCCATGCTGTCCCATAACTGGTAGAAATTGCAGATCAGGATCTGTTACTGAATTATAAGGAAAGCTTACACATCAACAAGAATAATACAAATCCGTGAATAATGATCATCTAGTATTTTATTATGGTATGTTCCTACTTTAAATGAATTGTCTGCACCCTGTTCATATAATTAATAACTCATATATGCTATTATTTCCCTTAACAACAGAAGTTAAACATTTGACGGCAACCCACCATTACAAAACAGGCAAGACAATTAGGCCAAAGAGACACTGCAGATTATCAACATGAAATCACCCAGGTTCTGCCCCAGCTGCCGTCCTTTTCTACATCAATCTGCCCCAATTACTGCATCAAACCCCCACACCACCTTACTGCCAGCTATCCTATATTTTTTGGGGCAGAAAGCAAAAATAGAGTAGCAAAAAGGAAAGGGGATCATACTTTCAAAAGGAGAAAGGGTGTGGGAAACCTGCTAACTGATTTCCGGTAATTCTTTTCTATCTATGATAATGTATATTTGTGTAGCATCTACAGTTAGTTATACCTAAGAAAAAATACAGAACAAGAGCCAGAAAAGTGAAAAACTGTGGAGTGACAAGCAGACAGAGTGTAAGAAAGACACACATATGAGAAATAGTGGAAAGATTTCTTAGATCTTACATGTTTTTCATGTATGTGTGACTCACAATAGTAGCACACACAAGCACACACATGCACATAAATATCCACCCACACACCCTCACACTTTTGGAAGTACAAAAAAGGGCAAACCACAGCAAGCATGTCTGCCCCTACACAGGAAAATAAGATGACATTTCCAAATCATATCACTTCAAAGTGTGCTTCAGGCTTACTTCTAAAATGTAGCATAGAGGTCAATAATAAAAATGAAGAACAAATTTAAGAACCCTGTGTGAAAGAATAGAGCATTGGTCTAGCTATGAAGTTATGAATTTGGCCATTGTAGTAGCCAGTACACCATGGACAGAAGTGAATATAACATCTAAAGTCATAGGTACTCAAGTGTTGATCATATTTCAGTCTTTTTGGGAGATGTTCTACTAAAATGTGTGACATGACTGGAATATTTTAATTTTGCCAGAAGAGCATTAGTTATTTTATTAGGACCTTATGTTGGGCATTAGGGCCTGCTTAATGTTTAAAATATTTAATATAATTAGTTTATGGTTTTTGCTTTGTGAAACCCAACTTTGAATATAGAGACATGTCATGCTGAAACTGAAGAGTTCCTTTCTGAAAAATTGAACAATGCAATTCTCTACAGTTTGGTATAAAGACTGCCATTCATCCTCCTCTACACTGTCTCTACTATCCATTAGGACAGGTCATGTTCTTCTGGAATCCATTAAACTTAAAACAGTGCTTGAAAGTTTGTGAACCCTTTTTAACTTTCTATATTTCTGCATAAATATGACATAAAACATAATCAGAAGATAGATAAAGTAGATAAAGAGAAGCTAGTCAAACAAATGAGATATTATACTTGGTCATTTATATATTGAGGAAACTAGTGAGTGGCCAAATTTGTGAACCTTTGACTTGGCCATCCCAAAACATTAACTTTATTCTTCTTTAACAATTCTTTGGTAGAATGACTTGTGTGCTTAGAGTCGGTGTCTTGCTGCATGACCCACCTTCTTTTAAGATTCAGTTCATGGACAGATGTCATGACATTTTCCTTTAGAATTCTCTGATACAATTCAGAATTCATTGTTCTATCAATGATGGCAAGCCATCCTGGCCCAGATGTATCAAAACAGGCCGAAACCATGTAACTACCACCACCATGTTTCACAGATGGGATAAAGTTCTTATCCTGGAATGCAGTGTTTTCCTTTCCGCAAACATAATGCTTTTTTTAAACCAAAAATTTTGGTCTCATCCATGTACAAAACATTCTTCTAATAGCCTTCTGCCTTGTCCACTTGATCTTTCAAAAGCTGCAGACAAGCAGCAATATTATTTTTGGCAAGCAGTGGCTTTCTCCTTGCAACCCTGCCATGCACAGCATTGCTGGTCAGTATTCTTCTGATGGTGGACTCATGAACATTAGCATCAGCCATTCTTTGTTGGTCGACCACTCCTGGGGAGGGTTACATGGTTTTGAATTTCCTCCATTTGTACACAATCTGTTGGACTGTGGATTGGTGAAGTCCAAACTCTTTAGAAAGGTTTTGCAACCTTTTCCAGCCTGGTGAGCATCAACAACTCTTTTAATGAGGTCCTCAGAAATCTCCTTTGTTCATGCCATGATACACTTCCACAAATGTGTTGTGAAGAACGGATTTTGATAGATCCCTTTTCTTTAAATAAAACAGGGTGCCCACTCACACCTAATCTGTCATCCCATTGATTGAAAACATCTGATTCTAATTTCACTAGTAAATTAACTGCGAATCCTAGAAGTTCACATAGTTTTCCACTAACTAATATGTAATATTGGATCATTTTCCTCAATAAGTAAATGACATAAGTATATTATTTTTGCCTTATTTGTTTAACTATGTTCTCCTTATCTACTTTTAATAACTGTGAAAATTTAATGATGTTTTAGGTCATATTTATGCAGAAATATAGAAAATTCTAAAGGGTTCACAAACTTTCAAGCACCACTTTGTAAGTACCACTTAATGGTACAGAATCTTTATTTTTGTCATCAGAGTTTGGAGTTTTTACAATAACTAACTACATTTTCTCTTTTCTCTCTGAGCCCGTGTTCCAGTGCCTGGTGCAGCTCGT